>CM046365.1:15361285-15384058 GCA_025413025.1 Ficus hispida | reverse complement strand
TCTAAATTTCCTTCGTTATATTACTATTTGTCAATAAACTCATCAATAAAATTTTAAATTTTTATTACTATTTGTCACATCCCTCTTCTAATAATTCCCCCAAAAAAAAATCCGTACATATAAAATTTTAACGTTTTCTCTTCTTTCTTTGTTTTTTGTTTTTGTTTTTCCTTTTTTCTTTTTAAAGAATGACTTCACTACTTAACATTGAGCTGAAAACCAAAGATTACAGCAGTGTAAACACACAAAGGTATCTCATGAATCCAAAAATTTAAAAAGTTACTACTCAAATATAAAGCATAAGGAGCAAGAAGAAAAGCCACATAATATTGTCGGTCGACGGATCTTTTAATTACGTCTTTAGCCACATAATATGTGAATAATAGAATTATATTATTTCTCAGCAAGTCCTTTAGCGTCACGCGAAGTCAAAAAGCCCATAAATTACAGCATAAAACTATAAAGAGCCAATGACTGTTCAAAAGGACAATTAGGACATTGCAGTGCTCATAAAACAAGACAAAAACCACCCACCAACCGCAACCAATCATCAAACCAAGTAAAATTGCGCGAAGAAATTTTGTCAATACACTTCCCCACCCAAAAAAGCACTTAAAAAATAATAATAATAATAAAAAAGAGCACAGCTTTGATTTCATCGAAAGTACTAATCTTAATTAATCAAAATGAAGGTTAGAGTTAGTATTTTCTGTACTTTTCTTCTCGATTATTAAATTTATATTTAGTTTATTGATAGGAGATGAAATTTATAAATTAAGATTAATTAATTTTTAAAAAATTAATTATAAAATTTAATAAATTTTTTTAAAAAATTTAATTAAAATTAAAATTGAATATTAGATAAAACATAATTATCTTACAACAGCTTTTTCCTACAGGACATGACCGATCTCTCTTTACTTCGTTGTCGGCCGTCTCCGAGCCACCTCCCATTTATTGCAATTATATTTATTTGTTAGCAATCTCTGCATACAATGATTATAGTATCCTCCGACTAATGCGGCATGTGGTTAAGGTCTTCCTCTTGTGGGCACGGTGGTCACATGGATATTAGACATGTCAGACAAAACCTTGAAAAAATAATTGACAAGGACGATGAGTACAGGTAGGAGGCAGATGAATCAGTCGCTTTTTAGTGGAAAAAACAAGTAGACATTATTTTTCGTCCTTAGGGGTATTTTTACATACTAAAAAAATTTGCAAATTTATTGTTATAGATTACAAATAAAATCTTGTGTTATTACCGGGTAAATAAATTTGAAAATTTACACTTACAGTTTTGTTTTTTTTTTTTTTTTTTTGTTTTGTTTTGTTTTTGTTTTTTTTTTTCAGTTGCTAATTAAAATTTTCATATACCGTAATATGAATGATTTGGTGGTATATATTCCATCGATTGTAGATATTTCCAAAAAAAAAAGAGTTTTATACATTCTTGATTATAGAATTATCGAGGAATTCAATGAATTTTCCCATCATCGGGTCTCGGATTTATATCTTTCTCACTAAACCTCATCAGATTTTACTTATTGAATCGATCTTAGACAATGTTCATGTCTATTATATGACAAGGTTGTTTCATCTTTGGTATTATATTGGTATCTAATTTTAATTTAAATGATAATTTTCCTTAAAAAAATATTTGAATATCAATTTATTTACAAAATTGAACAAACCTTGAAACTACTCATATTGTGTTGACAAATATACCCCTTGATCTAATTTAAATGGGAAAAGAATATATGATTTACACCCTGATCACGTCCTAATTCTTTTAAACATTTTTGAAAATGTCGTCAAAGTATCTTTAAGATGACATTTTATTTTTAAATGTCGTAGAAGAGATCATTTGACGACATTAAACAGAAAAATGTCCTTGAAAAGTATATTTTACGACATTTAATGGAAAAATGTCATTGAAAAACACAACTGCTGTGAAGTTCTCTCTTATGATATTTTGGAAACGAGGTGCTTTGTAAAAGAAGAATTGCTTTTGTAATGAGAAACACATCTTTCATCAATTTCCAATATCACTAAATAAGTAATTGAGGACCGTGGTTACCTTTTTCTCGCCAATAGGCTTGGCATAACGAGCTTGGATTGATGAAATAAATGTTTGAACACTGCCAAAATCACAAAAAAAAAAAAAAAAAAAAAAAAACAACCTTATGTAGATAAAAGTGTATATCATTAGAAAGTTCAAAAACATAATTAACATTATATACCAGTAAACTTCTGGCTAGAAAACATAAGAAGGAAGGGTTAAATAAGCCCTGCAACAAAATAGAGAACAAAGCATTCTCAAGAAATGATGAGAAACAATTCTTCTACTCACAAAACGGAAATCTCAGTTTCTAAAAATCTATTAACCTGTTGTTCTGTGGTATGGGCTTGGTTAAAAACAAAGTAATTTTTCATATAAATCCATACTGTATTTATAAATCATTAAGAATATTAGCTAATTTCCCATTAAAGAAGAAGATTTCCAAACTAATATCCTTTTTGTAGCCCAAAAAACACGGTGCTTCTGCCCATCAGCACCACCAATTAGAGGGTCATTAGTCTCTGCCTTTTCAAATCATCATAACAGAAATGAGTCTTGTCAGATACCCATTACTCATTTATCTCCTACAATATATCAGAAATGCCTTTACATCTTTCACATGGAACGACACAAGAATACAACTATAAGGTATATTGCACAACACAAGAATACAACTATAAGATCTGTAGCTGTGCAACATACTTTAAAATTCCTTTCTTGAGTACTTCCTAAAGCCTTGCAATTGTGTGTGTGTGTGTGTGTCTGTGTATTCTAAGGTGATGGGAAGAATTCCAAGTGTTGTTGTGTTGTGTACCAACAACTTCAAATCTAAAGGGAAAATCATGAAGCAAACACAAGCATCTATAAGAAGCATCGTCTTAACACAAGAACACAGATTTCTACTTACAAATGAAAAGCAATGCTGAAGAAACAGATGATAAAATATGTTTCCAATAAGAAACGGTGGTCAGCCTTGAAGAGACAAAAAAAAAAAAAAAAAGCAAATCAAGTACATTATATGCTTTTATAATGCCCAAGATTCCAACTCACAACAAAAAGCATTTTACAGGTTTAATCACCGACCTAGATAAAATACTTGGTTCAAAGGGTAAAACAAATTAATCAATTTTTTCAACCACTAGTTCTTTGAATGGACGTTAGTCACTAGTTGAATGCCAAATAAACATGGACAATAACAGAGCACCATCAAACAAGCCCCTTCAAATGTGGAAACTCTAAACATGTTTTGCCAACGCGTGGTGACGTATCCGTCACTTTTTCTACCTAGCTATTTCTATCATCTCTTCTCATCAGAGGAATTAACACAAACATTTAGTAGCATGAAACAGAAGGCGAATTACTAGATGATATAAATTATGTGGTTATGATTTATAGTAACCAAACAAACACAGAAATCAGAAAGGAAAAGCGAAGATGAAAAATATGATTGTTACGGATCCAAAAAGATCCTGAATCATTATTTAGATTATAAGATTGATAATTAATGGAAAACTAAATTAAACGGGAGATATCGAGAAAATGATGAGAAAGAGAAAGAAAGGGGAATGGAGAGATGATAACCATGGCCCTTCTTACTGTTCTGTGCAATGAATGGCCAGCGACGAGGTAAGTGCGATGAGTTGGAAAAGATGGCGGCTTGTGTTGTGTTGTGTTATGTGCAACTGCCACCAGTTGTACATGGCAATAGCTTCAATCGTAGCCTTTCAATTTCAGGGTGGTTGGTTTTCCTCCACCTTTTTCGCATATGATCAGAGAAAGTTTAGAAAGAGGACGGGAATATTAGAAAGATCATCCCACTGACGTTTTGGCGCGCTTGTTTTGGCGGGCACTGGAAAGCTGCTTGTGTTTGGCGGGTTTGATGGTTTCTTTTTTTTCATGCGCCTAAGACATCGGTTTTGGGAGTTCCGTTCTTAGTATTATCATTATTTCACTTTAGCTATGAGGTTTGAGAAGGATCTGGTAGATTAAAATGGCTTTTTTTTTTTAAGATTTTTTATTTAAAATTTGATTGAAACGGTTTTTCACTTTAAAAGTAAATAAAATAGAAAAGAACATAAGAAATCTAGGACAAATATATATATATTAAAGAGCATTTAAATAAAGTAATTCAAGAGAGAAATATTGTAAATTATTTTTCAAACTTTTCTGAAAGAAGAAAGATTAAAAAAAAAAGTGTTTGATAGAAGTGGATAAATGATGGGAAGAGGTGCTTTTTTATTTAAAAAATTAGGTGAAAATTAAAAATAAAATGTGAGGAAGAAAATTTAAATAACTAGGGGAAGGATTCTTAAGAAAAAGAAATAATACCAGTGTATAACATTGGTGGTGAATATAATAAAGTTAGATAGTGAATTGATATTGTATGACTATTTTTTAGCTCCAAGTGTGTTTTATTATTAAAAAAAAAAGATGTAATTTATAAGCGTATAGAAGAAACATAGAAAATAAAATATTTAGCTCGGTTGAATTACCAATAGTGAATCCAAATAGGATTAGATTAGTTGATTTTAATATTTTGAATTTAAAGTTATATAGTAGTTAGGATTATCTTTATTTTTAAGGTTGTTGATTAAAAATATATATATATATATATATAGAGAGAGAGAGAGAGAGAGAGATATTTACATAAATAAATGCTGTAACTCAATTTGTTTTAAAACAGTGCACCATCTACATTCAAATTGCTTGAGAAATTATGAATTAGAGATGCATTATAAAGGCTCACACCCATATATAGAGAAGGGCATCCAAATTATAAATTATATTCCTTCGTGGAGTCAAGAAAGTTTAGTCCTTTTGAATTCGTATAATTAAGATGAATATGTAAAGCCTCTAACCAAATTAAATATCTTAAATCTTAAAGTATCCTAAAGTACTCAAACATAAGCATTCTAAATAATAAAAATAAAATAGTACAGTTCAAATTAAAATTCAAATCTTCCGTTTCAACATGATTGTCTCGGATACCCCAAAGAAAAAAAACAATTAAAAGAATATCAACAAGAAAAAAACAAATAAAGACACGTAGAACAAACATGGTTGATATAAAAGAATCTGCAAAGGTTATTTATTTATTTATTTTTTTAACTACAAGAAAGTTTTAAAAAACATGGTTGATAGAAGTGAATAGATTATAGATAGAGGTTTCTATTCCCTTTTTTTTTTTTTTTTTTTTTGTGTGAATTGGTTTGTATTCTTTTTTAAATACATTATATGAATTAGGATTATGTATTTTAAGATTTACTTAGGATTATCTTTATCTCTTAGTGTTGTTTTAAATACTAAAAATTATATTTAGTTTAGGATTTTGAATTATATTTATTTTAAGATTTATCTCATATAAAGAAGACATTTACTTTTGTTATCTAGTTTGTTTCAGTATTCCGTCATATTTTAAGTGTAATTCATATCATAAAAAAGGTCAATATTAAGTCCGTTTGGGGGAAGCGTCCAAATAAAAATATGTGTTACGAAAACATTTGAATGAAAAATTTTAAATAGAAGTATTTGAATCGTCATCTAAACTGATGTTTTGGATATTAACATTCTGAACATAACATTTGAACATAAACTTGTACACTGTTTGGATGTAAGGTTCCAACTTAAAAATTCCAAGCTAACTTTGTCTTTTTTTTTTTTTTTTTTTTTTTTTTTTTTGTTGAGAAGTTAACAAATTTCTTACTAGATTATGAAAAGCCAAGTAACTCAAACCGGTGTTCTGAAAATAAATATGCAGTTGGAAGTCGCAATCTAAAAAGACATAAACAATACACTAGAGTAGAGGGGGGAGGAATTTTTGTCATTTAAGAACAAAAATTCAAATAACAGTTGGATTCTCTGTTTCCAATAGTACCAACCAAACATATATTTGAATAGACCATTCAAATGAAATGGTCTAAATGTTGACACATAGTTCTGTGCAATGGGTGATTAAATTTTTTTTTTTTTACTTTCATAGAATAGTATACAGAAAGTGAAAAAGTGAACTTTTTAAAAAACACATTTGGTAACCCCGCAGTTGGAGCTTAGGATTTGCCATTAAAATATAGTAAGAAAAAGAATATGATAGGCTAATTTGAACAAATTAGACATTATATGCTCGGGGAGACTATAAATTGTAAGGATTGCAAATTGAACCGATGTATGAGAATGTAAGTCAAATATAATAATTCTTGTTTAGTTAATTCTGATTATTTTTTAAGTTCATATTCATCTCATTACCGGGCAATTCAACAAAGGTAACCTATGTTTTTGTTATTGTATAATATATATATATATATATATATATATATTGCTCATGATGATTTGTAACTAAGTCATTGAGAACCAGTTATCATAAACTTATTTATAGTAAGTATTAGTTAAACTAATACCATCTACTAAACTTAGTTAACATCTCAGTCTATTACTATTTATTACTACAAATCGAGATTGACCTTTTGGTCTAATCAAATTAAGAAAAATCTTTGCAGATTGAACCAATATATGGCAATGTCAGTTAATATGGTCACTCGTGTTTGATTGATTTCGATGGTTTTAAAGTGTATATTTATCCAATAATCAAATAGTTGAAAAAAAAGCTTATTTTGTAAACAATCTGTAACAGTTTTGTTTAGCTGTTTTAACTAGTGAATATTCATGTTCTTCTCGAGGTTGTTGATATCGTGAAGTAAATAAAGTTTCGTATGGATTAGCTATTTATCAATGTCGAATTGATTACATTTTTTAAAAAATAAAAATAATAATAAAAAAAACATAGCTATATATATTTGTTATTGGCATCTTCATACCACTTTAAATTTTGATTTCAACTTTAGATAAAACAAAAAATATTTGAAATTCGGAAAGGAACCAAAGATCACGTACTTTTCTATTTCAAACATAAAAATTATTTTAATTAAAGTAAAGATTTAACAAAAAAAAAAAAATCGGACTCTTTTTTATTTTTTAAACAATTTTTTTTAATTCGGACTCTTTTATTTATTTATTTTGTAATACAATCTGACTTGTGCTTTTTAATTTTAAACTAACCTTTAAAAAGCGAAAAAAAAAGTACATAAAATATACCCGGATGAGTGGCAACACATATGTATTTACTATCAAATAATTTTTTTTTGGTGAAACTATCAAATAATATTAATATTAAGATTAATATTTACTATAAATAATATATATATATATATATATTGAATTTCTCCTTACAAAAAACAAGTTTTAAGAAGCAAAATAACTTCGTAAAAAATCTCCTAAAAAAAAGTTTGGGTAACTGCCTACACAACACTACACCACACAATGGTTGTTTTCAGATAATTAAATACTTATTTTTAATTTAAACGAGTTATGCTGCTATTCTTAAAAATAAAATAAAATAAAATAAATAAAAGAAAAAAAAACACTTCAAAAAAAAAAAAAACAAAAACCGTAATTTTTTTTTCCTATTTATACTCTTATCCAACATTTTTTTAAGTTGGCACTGTACATATAAATATCGATGTTTTTTTCTACCTATATACATCATATAAATACGATAAAAATTTAATAATAATTTATTTCTCTTATCAAACTTATTTGCTTTCAAGTTTCAATTTTGTGGTAATGGTTTTTGCAATTTCAAAACAGAGCCTCGTTCACAATCGTCCGCTGGATCGAAATCGAACGCCCACGTTCACGCCCTCTAATAAACAGAACCTCCACTATTGCTTTAATCAAAAAGATTTTATATAATGTTGGCATTGATTTTAGCATAGGCTTGTATTGTTGACTTTATGGTTCTTAATAGACATTCTTCGTTGTAGCTTCGTATTTTTAGAAGCTTAGTGCACTAGAGTGAAATGCTTTATACATAAACTTTATATTACAATTTCTAACTGCAATTATACTCGTTTTTGGTGCATATACGTGAACTTTGTATTAAATTATGTTCCTTTCCTCTGATGTTTGTGTAATATGTTTCTTCGACATATTTGATTCAGGATGTTTGTCTTACTCCTTATGTTCATTAGACAGATTGCCCATGTTTGTGTATGTGTGTTTACATTGCCTTTTTATAACATGTTTTTTCTACATATTGCTTTGAGGATGCAAGTCGTACTTCTGATGTACATAGTACAGCTTGCCTGTGGGCAGAAAATATTATTACTTCTCTATACATTAGTTCAATTTGGTGCATTGACAAGCTCTGTGGTGTCTCTGCAGTGTTTCCTCATCAGACCTTGTTTCAAAATGGATGGGGGAAAGTGAAAAGCGACTGTCAAATCTTTTCCAGATGCCTCATGATAGTGCTCCTCCTATTATTTTCATTGATGAGATGGATTCCTTGTGCGGCCAACGGGGTGAAGGCAATGAGAGTGAAGCATCTCGACGTATCAAAACAGAACTTCTTGTACAGATGCAGGTATTATCATTATGTGCTTTTGGGAGTAATCTCGTAGCCTTCATTTTAACTAATACACACGAATACTCCTTATGCTCTTGATCAGGTTAGATAATAACACCCTTCTAATCTTCTGTATTTCTTTCCGGGGGACGGGGGGTGGAAAAACTTCAATAATCTTATTTGTATTGAGGTTGGCTAATGTAAAGTGAATGCAGGCTATTCGTCAACGTTTTGATAAGTGAATATACATCCCTCTCCCAGATTTGAAGGCAAGCCAGCATATGTACATTTTTTTGAATGTTTGTTAGATTCTATCTAGGTGAGAATTCATATGAACAAGAAATCGGTTTTACATCAATATTTGCATTTGTGGCTCTAGATTTCTATTCTGCTGATAGATGCCAACTCTCTGATTTTTGGTACCTTTTGGAAGAGAAAAAATGAAAAAAAAATATCTGGATCATGGTGTGTTGTTTATAGGTACTTTAGCTTTCCTCATCAAAACCAAGTATAAACATTTCCATTTCTAATTGGATCCAACAACTTTTTCTTTCATTTCCTTCCTATGATGCGCAACTTCTTGGAATGAGAACTATAATATACATTGGACAATGATTTGCAGGCTTGAGAGTATTGAAGAATTTGCTCATTCATATTTTAACACGGGGGATTTCCAAACATCGAACAACCTTAGGCACTATGTTAAGAAATGTTTATGAGAAAGTCATATCTTGAAGTATTGGTTCTAGTATATCATTACATGTTTCCATGCATATGAACTTGCACACATGTGATGCGGAGAGACAGAATAATTTGATTTTTATTGTATTGCAGCCAAAGGAGGAATCAAGTTGAGAAAGAAGCTTGCCCGAAATGGTGAAAAAGAAGAGCAAGACTGAAGCAATTCTTCGACGATGAGAACAAGCAAAAGATAACCAAGGAATTCCTTGAACAATACCTCCAATTCAAATGCATTGACATTGGCTCTTGGAAATTTATTAACACCAAAAGTTTTATTTTTCGTGTTGTGTATTAATGTATTCTTTTTAATTATATGAACCAAAATTTGTATTTACAATTGTAAATAATCAATAATCAAAAATATTATTTTACTAAATTTTATTTTTTTCAATAATTTGTGTATTCCAAAATTTGTATTTATAATTATAAATAATCAACAATAAAAAATAATAATTCAACAACACATGACACTTATCCAATGTCATGGTTTTCCAAAAATAACATTCTTTCAATGCCGTAAATTGTTCTAATCATGACATCTTTCAATTGTTGCAATATGTATGAATCATGACATTTAAAAAATGCTATGATACACATCTATTATGACATTTTTGAACCAATGTGATACATACCAATCATAACATTTTTTAATTGTTGTCATATGTAAAGACATACCAAACGGAAGGTAATAGATGACACCACTTTAATGTCGAGGACAAAGAATTCATGACATGGATCACGATATAAAAAAAATGTCGTAAAAAATCTAATACTTTCCACGGCACTCCCATTCCACGACCTTTTCAAAAATGTCGTGGAATCCATTTTACGACATTTTTTAAATGTCGTGAAAGGGCTTTTCTGTTGGAGTATATAGACTCCATTGTGATCAGAACTTTATAAATGAAAATAACCGATGTCTTTTAAGGAATAAGTTTACCAAATAAAATGACATTCCAAATGAGAGAGAATTTAGTATTTAAACTATAAAACAGATAATAATTAAATAATTAAACTCACAAAAATAGGAACTAAAAATCTACTTACAAAGTTTGATTTTTTGAATAAATAACACCCCGACTAGATTCTCATAAAAAATACGATTATTAAACGTAGGCTCTCACCAAAAAAGGATAAAGGTAAAGTTAAATGAAGTTAATAACAAATGCACGAAATAAGAATGTTAGTTTTAAAAAGTGAAAGGGTAAATCTGGAATGAAAAACATATTAAATTCTAAATTTTATTCAAATTTACAAATAAGTTGAATAGTGTCCATTTTTTAAAAATGGTGTTGTAAAATAGTCATTTTATGTAAATACTTCTATTTTTGGTGGCTTCGTGGGATGAGGAAAGTTATAATAATTTCGAGCAAAAAAAGAAAAAGAAAGAAAAAGAAAGTAATAAAATTATTGCACTGCCCATAACGAAATTGTCTTGAAAGTGGTACAAATTCAATGTTTTGCATTCTATATTTTATCAAAATCCGTTTCGTCTTTTCGAATTCTGGTAGAATCCATTTTTGTACCTCTAATAGAATCCGTTTTGTATTATATCAGAATCCGTTTTGCCTTCTCGGATTTTGATACAATCTAATACCATTTTGGATTATGATAGAATTCATTTAACAATCTATCAGAATTCGTTTTGTATTCTATCAGAATTCATTTTGCATTCTATCGGTAACCGACCGGTGACCAGTGATCTATCAGTGGCCAGCAATCGACGACTAGTAACCTGCCGACGATCGGAGACAGGCCAATGAACGAAATCAAAGATATATAAAAACTATTCTAATAATTCAAAAAGAGAAGAAATGACAAATTTTAATTATTTAATTAAATGTTATGAAATGATAAAATAATCAACTTTACTCTTATAAAAAGCAAAATTATAAGAAAGTGCAAATTTATGGCTATTTCCCTAATGTTTATTTGTCAATTTGAAACTGAAGTTTAAAATAATTATTAGTTTATCAATTTTCTCAAAAATTTAAAATAATTATTTCTGAGAGAATTGGTGAACTAACATTTATTATAAGATTTTCTTGATCAAAGACTAATGTTTTAAAAATTATATTTATATGCTATAATTTTCTGAAGATAAATGCGAGCATTGGAAATATCAAGGATCGGAATTTGTTTTGAAATATTGATAAATAATGCTAATTAATATAATGTTGGCGTCGGTAAAAATAAGTTATAAAAAAGACCCAACCTCTAACCTTGGTCCTTGGGAAAGAAAAAATAATAATACTAATTAAGTTCACATCCATTATAAAAAATAATAAAATGTCTTATCTGGCAATTTTAAAATGTATTATTGAGTTCCAGAAAAGCAAATAAAATAAAACGTATTATTGAACAACATTTTGAGAAAAGTGGCAAGGTAGGGAACTCAAATCCTCTATTCAATTTTTGGTAGACATTTAATCAATAATATTGTATTCTTTCATTTTAAAAAATTTAAAATATTTTGTAACTAATTTTTAATACCTTAAATTTTAACTTTTTTTTATTAATGATATGTCAAGATATTATTGATTAGCCACCATTTTAAACATCAAAATTGAACGGGAGATGTCAATTCCAGAATAGATATATATTACTATTAGGGCATCTGAGCAACTTCAAAGGGCCCCGCATACTTGGCTAAAAACTGATCAAGATAGTGAGCCGAGTGGATCCTCTTCATTTTTCTGGTCGCGTTGAAATCCCAGCCTCGAGTGATTTTTTTTTAATTTATTAATTATGAATTATTAGGATTTAGAATTATGTTGTGAATTATTAGTATTCTCCCTCACAATTCATCTCTGATCTCTCTCTCTCGACTTTTGAAACAAAAATGTTAGAAGTAAAAGTGAATTTTTTTTGTTTTTGTTTTTGTTTTGTTTTTTGTTTTTTTTTTTTTTTTTTGTTTCTGGAAAAGGAAAAGTGATGTACCTATATCATTACATTTGCTTTTTTTTCCAAATAAAATATATTATTTATGTTTGGCAGCAAGGACGACATGATCACCATGATCCCATAATATGATCCGTCCAATTACTTGTTAAAAGCGAAAATCTAGTATTGGTTCATGATTGTATTACGGTTAGGAACCTTTTACGACAGGATATACTTATGCAGTCACCGCAAAGGAAGGAGGGGAGGCGTAATGGCGCCCCCATTGAATAGGCTACAAAACCTTGTTTGGTTATATATAATTTCTGAGTTTGGTATTTTAGAAGGTCTATTCCCCCACTACTAAAGTCTTTCGGCCCCAAACATTTAGTCAATTTGAGCTTTTCTTAAATTCCAAAAATAAGAAAGCACCAAAATCAGCAAAAAATATGGAAGGGTAACGAAGGAATAAAAATGTAAGACAATTCAAATTTGGTTCAAATTTATAAATAAGTTTTAAAATGTTCATTTTTTAAAAGGGGTGTCTAAAAATGGCTATTTTGTATGAATATTTAGTCAAGCCACTAAACCTATTAATGTAAATAGATTTAATAAAACTGTTTTTATTTTTAAAATTTAAATAGTTTGCTCAATGAAATATAGATAACTCTTAATTTATGGGGGATATTTGGTCCATGCATATTCCAATTTTTAAAATTAAAAAAAAAACCATATATACAAATTTCGCAAAAAGTTAGGGGGGGCCATACCCCCCTAGTCTCCATTCCCTCCACCATTGCTTCCACAGACTCCATCTCTCTCTCTACATTTGGTTTTTTTTTTTTTTTTTTCCTAAAAAAAAGTATTATATATGTTCGGTAGCAAGGACAACATGATCACCTGGATCCCATAATTTGATCCATCCAATTACTTGCTAAAAGCAAAAACCTAGTATTGTTTCATGTGTTTTAATGTTGTATTACAGTCAGGAGACTTTTACTACAAGATATACCCATGCAGTCACTGAAACGAAAGGAGGAGAGGCATAATGGGGGCATTTGCCCCCACTGTATAGGCTACAAAACCTTGTTTGGTTGCATATAATTTTTGAGTCCGGTATTTTAGAAGGTCTATGGCCCCACTAGTAAAGTCTTTCGGCCCCAAACTTTTATCATTTTGGGCTTTTCTTAACCGATTGCATTGGAAATATTAGTTACCTTTTCAAAATTTCAATTTTTTTTGTTTGTTCACATTGTTTTTCAAAAAGGAAAATTGACATTGTTTTCACGTAATATCAGTATTTTTCTTGTATGCTTTCTATATTCTATAATTTAGCTTTGTTACTCTACTTTAATTTTTTCTTCTCCGTTGATTTGTTTCTCTCTGTTCTCATTCTTTTTACAAGTAATGTTTACTATTCTACTTCTTTTCTGTATATTCTTTCTGTATATTCTTTCCGCTGGTTTTCAATTTTTTCAAATTATTTTATTCATTGCTTCACTAGTTTTGAAATCTAAATTACAACTTGATCAATGATTCGAGAACAGTTATATTGTTGCATTACTTAATATTTTTTAAGTGAAAAATGTTAAAATTTATTGATTTTCATATTTATTAGTTTAGTAATTTTGTCATTATTTGTGCCCCCACTAATTCCATGTAATAATATATGTTTTGAAGCATTAGATTTTGTTAAGAACCTAATGTCAGTAGCTGATTAGGTGTTAGTATAAAAGGGATAAGGGCTACAGGGAGGGTTATGTAAAGGAATAGTCTGTTGTTGAGTGGCAGAGGGCCTTGGGGGGTTGGGGTCCTTGAATTCCCTATATTATCTTCATGTTTTTCATTGTTGCATTTTCTCATTTTCCTAATATATTTAGTCAAAATCAATTTCAAATTGAAATATACGAAACTAACAAAAATATCATGAAAACTAATAGTTTCAATATATAAATATTGGTAGAGTATAACGCCTAGTGTATACCTAGTACTCTCCTTACAATTATAGACTTAAGTGAGTTTGATTCACCCATCTAAACTCAAATTTTCAACTCAATTTTATTTTTTTCTGAAAAAGTTTTTTTGTCTTTTTAACTCAAACTCAAATACCAAATACCCCTTAGCTCTCTCTTACTTAGCAAATGAGACAAAAAAAAAAAAAAAGTCAAAGTAGGGAAATTATGATTACGAATCTAATTTGGTTTTAAAATATTGATAAATAATGCTAATTAATGCCAATGTCGACATCAATAAAAATAAAAAATAAAAAGAGATCCTACCCAACTTTAACCTAATCTCTACTTGACCCCTTGATCCCGACCCCTTTAATAGAAAATAAAGTCGACATCCATTTTATAAAAAAGACATATTAGTTTGCATCACGAGCACAACCCCAAATCTGCAGCAAAATACTTCAACGGCAACACACCTCATTTTATAATGCTTAATTAACTTCTTTTGAAAATTAATGACGTCAAAGATTTGCTAGGATTATTGGGATTAGTTTAGTGGCAATATGTACAAATTGTTAATTTCAACTTTGTCAATGACCTTATATGATACTGATAATTTTCAGTGATTCATGTCATGCATGGCTGGAAAAATAAATAAATAAATAAACGTACAAGTTAAGAGAAAACGAGTGAGGTTATTTTATGGCGTACAAGTTTCATTAAGATATAATCATACAAATACACACTTCAGCAGAATAAATATACATATAACACCCAAATAAATATGAAATACAAGGGAAAATGACAAAACAATAATAATATTAAAAAAGAAGAAGAAGAAAACAACAATGAAAAGGCTAATAATAGCAAGCAGTAATACATATCACTACCGGTGGTGACATGGTGACGATGATGTTTTGTTTGAAGCTTTCACTTTTATCCATTCAAAGTTCAAGTCTAACGGCAAGTAAAAGTCTATCTCTTGACATATATAGATCACTGTATATGTGTTCATGGACTCTTTGAACCTTGGGTTGATAGTTGTTGAATGTCTATGACCAGAATCCTCTACATTCCACTTACAAACTTAATTGAGTACTCCTTTAACGACGAGACACTACTTACCAAATCAAACCAATGGCAAGCACTACAATTTGAACAATCTTTGCTTTATTTTATTTTATTTTATCGAGATCTAGCTAGTTTGTTGGCAAAAGGACTTGGCTCACCAAATTGTCAAGGTTAATGGATGAACTGCCTTGTGTGCCAGTAGCCTCTTCTGCCAATTTCTTCCATTCCATGGCCTTAATCCTCATTTTCTTACCCTTCTCTTTCTCCATCAACTCTCTAACAAGATTTTCCACTTGATCTCTCTTTACATCATTATCAATCTCTAAGCCAACATCCCACTCATTACAAACAAACCTACAATTTGTTTGTTGATCTCCAAAGAAAGGATAGCACAACATAGGCACTCCACATGACAAGCTCTCAATAATTGAATTCCAACCACAGTGTGTCAAGAATCCTCCAATTGATGGGTGGTTAAGGACATCCTCTTGTGGGCACCAACTTGCAATTAGACTTCTCTCTTTAGTTTCAGCAAAAAACTCAGGTGACAAACAAGCTGATTCGCCTATAACCAAATCAGGCCTAACTACCCAAAAAAATGGATGACTACTATTTGCAAGTCCCCATCCAAATTCAACCATCTGTTGTGGTGTAAACACAGTGATGCTTCCAAAATTCACATAAATCACAGAATTTGGCTTCTGGGTGTTGAGCCACTCTAGGCACTCGGTTTCTTCTTTCCATAGGCTGTATTGAATAGGTTTTAAAGGGACTTTTGGTAAACGATTGAGGAGAAGTTGGAGAGGGCCAATTGCATACAAATTTGGGTGTGTAGATGAGAGAGCATCCATAAGGTCTGTTTCTAGTGCATCAAAAGATTGAATGACAACAGCCGAAGCTTCAAAAGCTTTTTCAGCTATTTGCATGCAAAAATTGAACAACAGATCGTGGGAGTCTGTAATTCGCCAATGACTTGGTAGATCCCTCAATCTTACACCTTTCATTTTAGGAACCCAGTCTACAAGTGTGTCTTGAAAGCCATTTGTCAGACTACTCTCATCTGTATTACCCATAAGAAACAAATATTATAAATCTACTATGATAGTTCAACAAAAGATGATAGAAATTTATACCGTTAATGGCATACTAATTTTTTTAAATAGGAATCTACAAAGTTCAAATTGAATCTTTAAATTGATTTGAAAAAAATACCAAAAATAAAATAAAAATAAAAATAAGTAACTGATATTTGGAATATACATCACGTGTTATTATAAATTAGAAAACTTTTTTCGACATATTTATAAGTGCACAATCAATATTGAAATGCAAGTAGATTAGTACTCCATTATATATATATATATATATAAATCTTCACCTTTTAATGGTACAAGTCCTTTTTCCAGAAGTGGACGATACTGTTTCAATCCCATCAAGCCACACGCTGCAATAGGGAAGAACTTCACCAGAGGAATTCCAAGCTGCTGAGCAGCTGATCCAACGGCAAACGACATGAATCCGTCCGCAACAAGGCAAGTGACGGGATAAACGACACCACTTCCAGCTTCTTTTGCACTGTTGTTGATTTTCATGAGGAGATGAAGAAACGGAGCCGAGAAGTTCTTCATAGTAGAGTCACAGAGAGAAACTGGGTCCTGTGTGGAATTCGGATCCGAAGGCGGAAGGCAATCGGGAATTGTCTCGAAGCGAAAGTGATTATCGGAAGAGCCGGTCGAGAGGAAGTGGTGGTGGTCGGGAGAAGCGCTTCTGAGTAAGCGATTGTGGTTGAACTCGGTGTTGACAAAGGTTATGGAAAAGCCCTTTTGGTGAAGAAGCTTTGAGAATTTGAGCATTGCCTTTATGTGGCTTTGGACTGGAAAAGGAATGCACACAGCGTGAGGCTTACGTGAGTCACAAGCTACAACTTCTACGGAATCCATTTCTCAATATATCTCTCTTTAATTTTGCCTAAGTTTTTTAGCGTACTCAAAAGGTTCAGAATTTGGAGGCTTATATAGACACGTTGAAACAAGAACGTTTAGAATTTGGATTTTTTTTTTTAAAGTCAAATTAATGTGTTTGGTAGAGAGGGCAATAATGTCAAACTAATTTCTATTTAAATATTTTTCAAGACATAATGTAGGGGCGTGCAAGGTCCCTTTCGGTCTCTATCTATCAAAAAATTAAAAATAAAGAGTAAAAAAAAAAAAAAATCCGTATCGGTCCCAAATTATTGGATTTGGCATACATGACCCTTTTTGGCAGTATAAAAAATACAGACCGGCCACAAATTTTTTTGGGAGAATGAGTCATATAGCATAATGTATTACATGATTTTAAAAAAATAATAGCAGAAATAAAATTATTATAATCAAATAGTATAATTAGCTTAAAATAGGAAGATGAAAACTCAAAAATACCCTTCAATGGAAACCATCAAATCAACCAACTTCCTCTCCTCTCTCTATCTCTGCATACCGTCATCGTCGACCAAAATCCGCCGTCGCAGTCGCTGACTTCGTTTCTTCGTTGTCGCTGTCACCGACGATGGCTCAGCTCTGTCAACAGAAGCTTTGCTATCTTACCCGGAAGCTTCGCAATCTCCATCGGATCATCCGTGAAATCAATCTCCTAAGGATTCTCTCCAGCTTCCTCTCCTCAGTTTTCCTCTCGATCTTCTCCGACGACGGACCCAGATTTGTGTAAAAATCTGGCGAGCATCCTCGTGGCTCAGTCTTTGCGTTTTCTCCTATCGCCACCGTCCTTGTGATTTCGTGTAGCCCAATTTTGACAACACCTAGAAAACGGCGTCGTCCAGATCTCGTACAATGGACTATTTCTCTGACGACGGCGAGACAACAAACAACATGGTTTGGTTTTGGAAATTATGCAAATCATGGGTATAATTTTAGAAATTTGCTCGTAAAATGGATTTCCTATTAGTATGCGAATCAGGGGTATAATTTTGGAAATTTACCCGTAAATGTGGATTTTCTAGTAATAATATGAAAATTTACCCGTAAAAATTGCAATGGATTTTCTATTACTTGATATAGTAAATCTAATATTTACTTGGGTATAATTTTGGAAATTTACCCATAAATCTTACAATAAAAGGCAATAAACTTATTATTTACTAGTTAACAGTGATGTTTATTTGATCAAAAATAGTAAATGCAATATTTACAGGTAAATAAAATGAATTTATATTACATAACTATAGCTTAAACATGTTATATATTGATAGGCCTATCATGAATTTTCGCGTAAGGCCTCCTATAGTCTTTGGTAATCATTGGCTAGCGAAGCTTTCTTCCTTCCATTGGCATACCAAGTCTGTTTTTGATTTGTAAATCGTCAAAATGTATTATCTATTATTTATTATTACATAATAAAAGAACGAATAACTGTGTCCTTCGTCCACACCTCTTAGAATATGATATGGCTCATTTAGTGTTTGTTACATGGCGGGTTTTCTTTTTTTTTTTATTATTTTTGTTCTCTATTGTTTTGTTTTGTTTTACTTTACTTGCCTATTCCGCTTCCCATGTACTCTCCAACTTGTTAATTCTAAAAGTATTGTCGTACGTTTTAATTGCCATGAGAGGTTTCAATGACCAAAATGGATATGTTATGAAAATGTAAAAGACGAAGACAAACATTATTGACGGCAAAGAGCCATTATAAAGTCATTAATACAATAAGGGGTTTCTTCAAGCCAATTTCTCTTAATGTGATTAAATTCGAAGCTCCAAAACATCTAGTTGCTCACGGCTCTCAAAATGCTTTGTCTTTTCAATCGGTAATATTTGAAGTTTCAACCTTTTCTTTTTTCTTTTTAAATTTTTAAAAATAATTAGAAATTTCAACTTGTGCTGCTTTTATTTTGATCATTCAACAAGTATTTGTATAAACCATTCAGTGTCAGTGGTTCAGTATTTCCATAGACCTCTTCGGGTAGATGAAAGAACCAAATTTTTAAGTTTGGGTAGATCTTTTTATTGTTTAATAACGTGTTAATTTTGATTGAAAACAGATCATTATCTACAGTAATATTTGTTTACTTGAAAAATCTATTTAGTGCTTGATTTCTCACTCAAAAATATGAAATATATCTTTCTTCTAGCTACGTACGATATGAATTCAAATGAAGTGAATAAGATAATTTTATTACAAGTCTAGCAAAGATATTTTATTAAACAGATTAATAGGAGTACGAGGAAAAATAACAAACAATAATAAACTAGTTTTGAGCCATTCGTACTTGGGTCTCTAATGTTGAAATCTTGATTTGCGAGTCCCTAGAATTTCAAAGGATGCTGCTTTGCAAATTTTTTCTGTTAACTCCTTGATTAACAAAGTTGGGGACCTAACAGCCAAAAAAGTTTTGGGCAATTGAATTTTTTGATTCTACAAAAAAAGGGTTTATCGGAGGAGTCAGAGCAACTTTGTTGTAACTATGGAGACCTAAAAATAATGAAAATTTTAATATCGAATAATCAAGTTCCAAGAGCTCAAAAGTTCAAGAGCCTAACAACAAAAAAGAACAACAATATATAGCAAGTACTACAATTTGATCAACATTTCATATCAAGATCTAGCTAGTTTTTTGGCAAAAGAACTTGGCTCACCAAATTGTCAAAGTTCATGGATGAACTACCTTGTGGGCCAGTGGCCTCTTCTGCCAATTCCACTCCATGGCCTTGCTCTTCATTTTCTTACCCTTCTCTTTCTCCATCAACTCTCTGACAAGATTTTCCACTTGATCTCTCTTTACATCCTTATCAATCTCCAAACCAACATCCCACTCATTACAAACAAACCTACAATTCGTTTGTTGCTCGACAAAGAAAGGATAGCACAACATAGGCACTCCACATGACAAGCTCTCGATGATCGAATTCCAACCGCAATGGGTTAAGAACCCTCCAATTGATGGATGGCTAAGGACATCGTCTTGTGGACACCAACTTGCAATCAGGCTTCTCTCCTTAATTTCAGCCAAAAACTCAGGTGACAAACAAGCTGATTCGCCTATAACCAAATCAAGCCTAATTACGAAAAAAAAATGGATGACCACTATTTGCAAGGCCCCATCCCAGTTCAACCACTTGTTGCGGTGCCAAAACTGTGATGCTTCCAAAATTCACAAAAATCACAGAATTTGGCTTATGGGTGTTGAGCCACTTTAAACACTCGGTTTCTTCTTTCCACAAGCTATATTGAATAGGCTTAAGAGGATCTTTTGGTAAGCGATTGAGGAGAAGTTAGAGAGGGCCAATTGCATATAAAATTGGCTGTGTAGATGAGAGGGCACCCAAAGGGTCTCTTTCTAGTGCATCAAAAGAGTGAATCACAACAGCCGAAGCTTAAGAAGCTTTTTCAGCTATTTTCATACAAAAATTGAACAAGAAATCGTTGCAGTCTGTAATTTTCCACAAACTTGGTAGATCTCTCAATCTTACACCTTTCATTTCTGGAACCCAGTCTACAAGTGTGTTTAGAAAGTCATTTGTTACACTACTCGCATCTGTAACACCCATAGGAAAAAGAAAAATATTAGATCTATAGTTTGAACAAAAAAATATAAAAATTGTTATATTAATGAAAAATGTTTTTAAACAGGAATCTTCAAAGTTCAAAATGGGCTTTAAATTGGTTTTAAAAAATACCCGGAAAAAAAAAAAAGAAACATTACGTAACTGGTATTTGGAATATACTTCAAGTGTATTTTAAATAAGAAAACTTTTTTCGACCTTATAAGAGCACAATCAAGATTGAAATGGAAGTAAATCACACAAATTAATATATTCACCTTTTAATGGTACAAGTCCTTTTTCAAGAAGTGGACGATACTGTTTAAATCCCATCAAGCCACACGCAGCAAGAGAGAAGAACTTCACCGCGGGAATTCCAAGCTGCTGAGCAGCTGATCCAACGGCAAACGACATATACCCGTCAGCAACAAGGCAAGTCACGGGAGAAACGACACCACCTCCAGCTTCTTTTGCATTGTCGTTTATTTTAGTGAGGAGCTGAAGAAATGGAGCCGAGACGTTCTTCATAGTGGAATCACTAAGAGAAGCTAAGTCCTGTGTGGAATTCGGATCCGAAGGCGGAAGGCCATCGGGAATCGTCTCGAAGCGAAAGTGATGATCGGAAAAGCCTTTTTGGTGGTGGTCGGGAGAAGTGCTTTTGAGTAAGCGATTGTGGTTGAATTCGGTGTTGACAAAGGTTATGGAAAAGCCTTTTTGGTGAAGTAGCTTTGCGAATTTGAGCATTGCCTTTACGTGGCTTTGGATTGGAAAAGGAATTAACACAGCGTGAGGCTTACTTGAGCCATAAGCCACTACTTTTTCCACAGAAGCCATACTCTCTCTCTCTCTCTCTCTCTCGCTCTTATTGAGGCTTTGAAAGGAAATGTGTTGAGGAAAAAAGTGATCAGTATATATATATTATAATGTTTGGTTTTCAATGGATCGCTTACATCTATAATTTGTGTTTGGTTGCGGAAGATATATATAGCATCAACCAGGCGCCACATTTGACAAATATTTATTGGAAAAACCGTTGTGGTTGGGCATCTACCATGATGGTTTTTTGAAAAACCATCGTGGTAGGTCAAAAATTTCAAAAAAATTTTTTTTAAAAAAATTCCCTCCTTCGTATCATACCACGACGGTTTCTAAAAAATCATCGTGGAAGATTCATGCTTCCACGAGGTTTTTTGGAAACCGTCGTGGTAGCTAATTTTTTATTTTTTTTAATTCAACGACGGTTTTTTTTAATTAAAATTTTTTTATCAAAATTTTAGTTGAGATACCATGACGGTTTTTTAACCGTCGTGGTATCTCTAGCTTCCACGACGGCTGTCTAATAACCGTCGTGGAAGCATGGTCTTCCACGACGGTTTTCTGTAACCGTCGTAGAAGCTTCGGCTTTCCATAATGGTTTTTCGAAAACCTTATTTCTCTCCGTGTTTTTGTCGCATTTCCACGACGTTTTTTTAAAAATGGGTCGTGAAGCTCTGTCGTGGATTCCATATTTTGTAGTAGTGTGTAAACACACAAAGGTATCTCATGAATCCAAAAATTTAAAAAGTTACTACTCAAATATAAAGCATAACGAGCAAGAAGAAAAGCCACATAATATTGTCGGTCGACGGATCTTTTAATTATCTTGTGAATAATAGAATTATATATATTTCCCAGCAAGTCCTTTAGCGTCACGCGAAGTCAAAAAGCCCATAAATTACAGCATAAAACTATAAAGAGCCAATGACTGTTCAAAAGGACAATTAGACATTGCAGTGCCCATGAAACAAGACGCCACACCAGCTCATAAAACAAGACAAAACCACCCACCAACCGCAACCAATCATCAAACCAAGTTAAATTGCGCGAAGAAATTTTGTCAATACACTTCCCCACCCAAAAAAGCACTTAAAAAATAATAATAATAATAAAAAAAGAGCACAGCTTTGATTTCATCGAAAGTACTAATCTTAATTAATCAAAATGAAGGTTAGAGTTAGTATTTTATGTACTTTTCTTCTCGATTATTAAATTTATTATTAGTTTATTGATCGGAGGTGAATTTATAAATTAAGATTAATTGATTTTTTAAAAATTAATTATAAAAGTTAATAAATTTTTTAAAAAATTTTAATT
>CM046365.1:15129864-15361185 GCA_025413025.1 Ficus hispida | reverse complement strand
TTTCATGGGCACTGCAATGTCCTAATTGTCCTTTTGAACAGTCATTGCCTCTTTATAGTTTTATGCTGTAATTTATGGACTTTTTGACTTCGCGTGACGCTAAAGGACTTGCTGAGAAATAATATAATTCTATTATTCACAAGACGTAATTAAAAGATCCGTCGACAGACAATATTATGTGGCTTTTCTTCTTGCTCGTTATGCTTTATATTTGAGTAGTAACTTTTTAAATTTTTGGATTCATGAGATACCTTTGTGTGTTTACACTGCTGTAATCTTTGGTTTTCAGCTCAATGTTAAGTAGGGAAGTCATTCTTTAAAAAGAAAAAAGGAAAAACAAAAACAAAAAACAAAGAAAGAAGAGAGAACGTTAAAATTTTATATGTACGGTTTTTTTTTTTTTGGGAATTATTAGAAGAGGGATGTGACAAATAGTAATAAAAATTTAAAATTTTATTGATGAGTTTATTGACAAATAGTAATATAACGAAGGAAATTTAGATCCTTTGGCATTAATTCCTACATCTTTGATCGCCAATGTAAGTGAAAACATCGGCAATTGTAAGAAGAATTATAGTATACAGTAGGATATATATATATATATATATATTTATATATAGAAACCTATTACTATAACTTGCTAGAACTATGTCATATTATTTATATGCGTGTATATATATATATACACGCACACATATAACGGAAAATTAGGGTTCTCCGTCATCACGTAAGGCGTACGTGAGTTTTTCATGATTCATGTAATGGAAAATTAACTTTATGGGATATATTGCAATAGTTTACAAGTTCATGTGATAAATTTTAAAACTAGAAATATAGAGGATAATAATTGTAAAAAATAAAAAATTTTGGAGTACCAATACTAAATACCCATGAAACAAATACAATCAGTAAAAACACAAGGACGGATTAATTATGTGGAAGATTCCCCAAAACTTCTTTTCCGTAACTTTTGTCAGCACCGAGTTCAACCTACTCAGAAGCATTTCTCCTGACTACCACAGCTTCCTCGCCGATGGCTTTTCCAATTATCATTTTTCGCTTTCGAGACGATTCCGGATGGCCTTCCTTTTTTCTTGGATTAAAAAATCCAATTGTCCAAAAAAATTTTGGCATTTAGGCCCCTAACTTTGTTAACAAAGGAGTTAATGGAAAAAACTTATAAAGCAACGTCCTTTGAAAGTTCTGGGACTCCCAAATCAAGATTTCAAAATTAGAGATCCAAGTGCGAAGAGTTCAAGACTAGTTTGTTATATTTTTCCTTGCACTCATATTATTCTGTTTAATTATTTCTTAGTGAGATTTGTGATAAAATTACCTTATTCGCTTTATTTGAAGCCGGATCTTGCATAGTTAGAATAAAGAAGATAGATTTCATATTTATGAGTGGGAAACCAAGCACGAAAAAGATTTTCCAAATAAACAAATATTACTCTATCGAAGAAAACAAAAACAAAAAGCCAAAAACAAAGACCCCGTTTGGTACGTTTTAGAAACGTTTCGGAAAGAACTCTCATTGTTTCAGGAAGAAAAAAAGAAAAGGTGTTTTAGAAAATGGTAACATTTGTTTAATGTTGCACAAAGTCATAAATAGAAATGAAAAAATAAAAATAAAAAGTCTTCTTTTTTTCTTTTGTTGTTAAGGAATGAGAAAATGAATAAAACTGTTCTCTCATTTCCATTTTCATTTTCTAAGGCTTATACACTCAATAAATATTTTTATAAATATATCCAAAATACATAATTTTACTTTTTCTTATATTGAAATGAATTTACCTACAAATACAATTAAACGCAATTTCAAAAAATTCTCAAAATTTTTTTTAAAACATTCGCATTTCTATTTTATATACAAAACAAAATCATTCTTTAACTGCTCTCAAATGAGCTCGAGAGAATCCTGATAAGTGTATAAAAATGTACTTTTGTCATATTATTTATTAATAATTTACGTTTTGATTAGGTATTTCCATTATTTTAATTCATAATATTTTACTATTTAATATTATATTATTTTGTTTTATAATCTTTATATTTTGGGTTTATTTTCCCTTTCTTTTTTCTTTTTCTTCTTTTATTTCTTCCGTTCTCTCTCCAGGTGCATCACTCAGCCGCCATGTGTCAGCCTCACTGGTCCCCTGCGTGCGCAACTCCAGCATCCGATTCTCCCGCGTGCGAGATTTTGGACCATGCTTTCCTTCAAGCCCAATCCGAGCCATTTACTCTCGCTCCGCGTTATCTCAGCCCCAAATCTTCAGCTCTAGCTCCAGTGATGAATTTTTATGTGGAGTGATTCAATTTTTATGTCGATTTTCATTTTGTTTTGTAAGTTTATATATTTTAGTGGATTAAATCTCTCCATCTTATTTTTATATTTTCACTCAAAATATTTTGTATCAATATTTTAGATAAATTCAGTCATGTTTTATTTACGTAATATTGTCACATTCTATTTTGACAACGTTTATTTTATGAGTTTTCTTTTACTGTAATTTGCTAAAACAGTACCTTACCGATTTTGGATAACTTATAATGATAAATTCATTTAGTTCAACATAAAGATTTAATCCACTGAAACACATTTGTATATTTTTATTGGACTTTATTTCCATATTTTCCGGTTGTTCGTTTGGGATGTGAAACGTGCAATGAGTCATAAATTGAAGATTAGATTCAAATTAGAGAACAAAGCATATGAAGGATTCACGTTACCTCACCTCATTTATTATTGAATTTTTCTCCACCTAAACTTCTCTTTTTCATATTTTATTTATTTCTTTATCACAAAAATCCTAAAAAATATATATATATTCTCTTTTTGTTATTTTATTTCGTTTCCTTTTCAATGTTTCTTTCTATTAATATTATTTATTTTTATTTTTGTCTCCCTGTAAATACGACCGCCCTATTTATATTACAACCGATCGCTTTACGAGTACATCTTTGAGCATTCGAGTCTGAACTGGTTTTCTATCAAAATTAACATGTGACTAAACAATGAGAAGAGCCCAAACTAAAATTTGGCTCTTCATCCGTATGGTCAAAACGGTCCAATAGAAAATGTTTTTTTCTTTTGGGTTGAAGGTCGAATATAAAGTTACGTGTGTATATATATATATATACGTACTTGGTCGAATCAAATAAAAGCATCAAAAGTTGAAACAACTTTAGTGCAAAATGATTAACTGAAACTTCAAACACTAGAGGTAGAAAAATAAAGCATCTTGAAAGCCGTGAGCAAGTAGATGTTTTGGAGCCTCGAATTTGACCATATGTTGTCATTGGCGATACAAAATGAACAAGTAAAAAAACAGACTAGTATGCAATTAGAAGAAAGAAAGCTTTGCAAGCCAATTATTATGCCTAAGACCACAGGAGGCGCCTTAACACGAAAATTTCATTTTGGGCTTATCAATATATACCACGTTTAAGCATTGTTTATGTAATATATAATGTTCGATTTGTAACATATTATTTTTATTTATTAATGTTCAAGTTTCTTTTTCTTCAAATCATTTCCAAAACTTCCAAGTTTTATAAATATATTTTTACTAGCAAAACTTTTTGCCCTTTCAAAATTTCCCGAGTAGGGTGATGCTTTGAGAATTAGATAATAAATTAAGAGATAAGAATTAAATATAAGTTACGTGGGAAAAACTATGTGAATCATTAAACTGGATCAATCAAGACGATTTTTAGATGGCTCATCCAGTTATCACCATATAATATTATGACATTTATAAATGGATGTCGGCTATATTTATTTATTATTTTTTTTTCAAAGGAGAGGATAGGTTGGTATAAGAAAGATTACCGCTGGTAGGTCTGGTGTTTTTTTTTTAAATTTATTATTTTTATAAATCATTAAATCTATAAAGTATTCTGAAAACTTTTGTATATCATGATTTTTTTTTTAGCATGAATTTATTTTTTATCCGAATCTAATATCTTAATAAGAAGCATATATTACGTACATGGTAGGTATACACTACCCTAAAAAGCTCCGGACTGTAATATATAGAACATCAAACACTAGGAACTACACTAGGTTGATTTCTCTTCTACGACCCACTACTCCTTCAATCTACATCTGGACGGATTAAATATTTGTCAAAATGTGGCGCCTGGTTGATGCTATATATATCTTCCGCAACCAAACACAAATTATATATGTAAGCGATCCATTGAAAACCAAACATTATAATATATATATACTGATCACTTTTTTCCTCAACACATTTCCTTTCAAAGCCTCAATAAGAGAGAGAGAGAGAGAGAGAGAGAGAGAGAGAGAGTATGGCTTCTGCGGAAAAAGTAGTGGCTTATGGCTCAAGTAAGCCTCACACTGTGTTCATTCCGTTTCCAATCCAAAGCCACGTAAAGGCAATGCTCAAATTCGCAAAGCTACTTAACCAAAAAGGCTTTTCCATAACCTTTGTCAACACCGAATTCAACCACAATCGCTTACTCAAAAGCACTTCTCCCGACCACCACCACCTCCTCTCCGCCAGCTTTTCCGATCATCACTTTCGCTTCGAGACGATTCCCGATGGCCTTCCGCCTTCGGATCCGAATTCCACACAGGACTTAGCTTCTCTTAGTGATTCCACTATGAAGAACGTCTCGGCTCCATTTCTTCAGCTCCTCACTAAAAAAAACGACAATGCAAAATAAGCTGGAGGTGGTGTCGTTTCTCCCGTGACTTGCCTTGTTGCTGACGGGTTTATGTCGTTTGCCGTTGGATCAGCTGCTCAGCAGCTTGGAATTCCCATGGTGAAGTTCTTCTCTCTTGCTGCGTGTGGCTTGATGGGAATTAAACAGTATCGTCCACTTCTTGAAAAAGGACTTGTACCATTAAAAGGTGAATATATTAATTTGTGTGATTTACTTCCATTTCAATCTTGATTGTGCTCTTATAAGGTCGAAAAAAGTTTTCTTATTTAAAATACACTTGATGTATTACAGATGCGAGTAGTCTAACAAATGACTTTCTAAACACACTTGTAGACTGGGTTCCAGAAATGAAAGGTGTAAGATTGAGAGATCTACCAAGTTTGTGGAAAATTACAGACTCCAACGATTTCTTGTTCAATTTTTGTATGAAAATAGCTGAAAAAGCTTCTGAAGCTTCGGCTGTTGTGATTCACTCTTTTGATGCACTAGAAAGAGACCTTTTGGGTGCCCTCTCATCTATACAGCCAAATTTATATGCAATTGGCCCTCTCCAACTTCTCCTCAATCGCTTACCAAAAGATCCTCTTAAGCCTATTCAATATAGCTTGTGGAAAGAAGAAACCGAGTGTTTAAAGTGGCTCAACACCCATAAACCAAATTCTGTGATTTTTGTGAATTTGGAAGCATCACAGTTTTCGCACCGCAACAAGTGGTTGAACTGGGATGGGGCCTTGCAAATAGTGGTCATCCATTTTTTTTCGTAATTAGGCCTGATTTGGTTATAGGCGAATCAGCTTGTTTATCACCTGAGTTTTTGGCTGAAATTAAGGAGAGAAGCCTGATTGCAAGTTGGTGTCCACAAGATGATGTCCTTAGCCATCCATCAATTGGAGGGTTCTTAACCCATTGCGGTTGGAATTCGATCATCGAGAGCTTGTCATGTGGAGTGCCTATGTTGTGCTATCCTTTCTTTGCCGAGCAACAAACGAATTGTAGATTTGTTTGTAATGAGTGGGATGTTGGTTTGGAGATTGATAATGATGTAAAGAGAGATCAAGTGGAAAATCTTGTCAGAGAGTTGTTGGAGAAAGAGAAGGGTAAGAAAATGAAAAGTAAGGCCATGGAGTGGAAGAAATTGGCAGAAGAGGCCACTGGCCCACAAGGTAGTTCATCCATGAACTTTGACAATTTGGTGAGCCAAGTTCTTTTGCCAAAAAACTAGCTAGATCTTGATATGAAATGTTGATCAAATTTTAGTACTTGCTATATATTTTGTTCTTTTTTGTTGTTAGGCTCTTAAACTTTTGAGCTCTTGGAACTTGATTATTCGATATTAAAATTTTGATTTTTAGGTCTCCATAGTTATAACAAGGTTGCTATGACTCCTCCGATAAACCCTTTTTTTTTTAGAATCAAAAAATTCAATTGCCCAAAACTTTTTTGGCTGTTAGGTCCCCAACTTTGTTAACCAAGGAGTTAACAGAAAAAATTTGCAAAGCAGCATCCTTTGAAATTCTGGGGACTCGCAAATCAAGATTTCAACATTAGAGACCCCAATACGAAGAGTTCAAAACTAGTTTATTATTATTTGTTATTTTTCCTTGTACTCATATTAATCTGTTTAATAAAATATCTTTGCTAGACTTGTAATAAAATTATCTTATTCACTTCATTTGAATTCATATCATACGTAGCTCGAAGAAAGATATATTTCATATTTTTGAGTGAGAAATCAAGTACTGAATAGATTTTTTAAGTAAACAAATATTACTGTAGATAGTGATCTGTTTTCAATCAAAATTAACACGTTATTAAACAATAAGAAGATCGACCCAAACTTAAAAATTTGGTTCTTTCATCTACCCGAAGAGGTCTATGGAAATACTGAACCACTGACACTGAATGGTCTATACAAATACTTGTTGAATGATCAAAATAAAAGCAGCACAAGTTGAAATTTCTAATTATTTTTAAAAATTTAAAAAGAAAAAAGAAAAGGTTGAAACTTCAAATATTACCGGTTGAAAAGACAAAGCATTTTGAGAGCCGTGAGCAACTAGATGTTTTGGAGCTTCGAATTTAATCACATTAAGAGAAATTGGCTTGAAGAAACCCCTTATTGTATTAATGACTTTATAATGGCTCTTTGCCGTCAATAATGTTTGTCTTCGTCTTTTACATTTTCATAACATATCCATTTTGGTCATTGAAACCTCTCACCGCAATTAAAACGTACGACAATACTTTTAGAATTAACTAGTTGGAGAACACATGACAATGCTTTCAGAATTAACTAGTTGGAGAGCACATGAAAAGCGGAATAGGCAAGTAAAGTAAAACAAAACAAAACTTCATCTTCGGTGACAGCGACAACGAAGAAACGAAGTCAGCGACTGCGACGGCGGATTTTGGTCGACGATGACGGTATGCAGAGATAGAGAGAGGAGAGGAAGTTGGTTGATTTGATGGTTTCCATTCAAGGATATTTTTGAGTTTTCATCTTCCTATTTTAAGCTAATTATACTATTTGATTATAATAATTTTATTTCTGCTATTATTTCAAAATCATGTCTATATTTTTGCCGATGACAGTATGCCAAATCCAATAATTTGGGACCCATACGGATTTTTTTTTTTACTCTTTATTTTTAATTTTTTGATAGATAGAGACCGAAAGGGACCTTGCACGCCCCTACATTATGTCTTGAAGAATTTTAAATAGAAATTAGTTTGACATTATTGCCCTCTCTACCAAACACATTAATTTGACTTAAAAAAAAAAAAAAATCCAAATTCTAAACATTCTTGTTTCAATGTGTCTATATAAGCCTCCAAATTCTGAACCTTTTGAGTACGCTAAAAAACATAGGCAAAATTAAAGAGAGATATATTGAGAAATGGATTCCGTAGAAGTTGTAGCTTGTGACTCACGTAAGCCTCACGCTGTGTGCATTCCTTTTCCAGTCCAAAGCCACATAAAGGCAATGCTCAAATTCTCAAAGCTTCTTCACCAAAAGGGCTTTTCCATAACCTTTGTCAACACCGAGTTCAACCACAATCGCTTACTCAGAAGCGCTTCTCCCGACCACCACCACTTCCTCTCGACCGGCTCTTCCGATAATCACTTTCGCTTCGAGACAATTGCCGATTGCCTTCCGCCTTCGGATCCGAATTCCACACAGGACCCAGTTTCTCTCTGTGACTCTACTATGAAGAACTTCTCGGCTCCGTTTCTTCATCTCCTCATGAAAATCAACAACAGTGCAAAAGAAGCTGGAAGTGCTGTCGTTTATCCCGTCACTTGCCTTGTTGCGGACGGATCCATGTCGTTTGCCGTTGGATCAGCTGCTCAGCAGCTTGGAATTCCTCTGGTGAAGTTCTTCCCTATTGCAGCGTGTGGCTTGATAGGATTTAAACAGTATCGTCCACTTCTGGAAAAAGGACTTATACCATTAAAAGGTGAAGATTTATCTATATATATATATATATATATATAATAGAGTACTAATCTGCTTGCCTTTCAATATTGATTGTGCACTTATAATTATGTCGAAAAAAGTTTTCTAATTTATAATAACACGTGATGTATATTCCAAATATCAGTAAGTTAATTTTTGTTTTTTGGTATTTTTTCAAACCAATTTAAAGACTCAATTTGAACTTTGTAGATTCCTATATTTAAAAAAATAAGTATGTCATTAATAGTATAAATTTCTATCATCTTTTGTTGAACTATCATAGTAGATCTATAATATTTTTTTCTTATGGGTATTACAGATGAGAGTGGTCTGACAAATGACTTTGAAGACACACTTGTAGACTGGGTTCCAAAAATGAAAGGTGTAAGATTGAGGGATCTACCAAGTTTTTGGCGAATTACAGACTCCCACGATCTGTTGTTTAATTTTTGCATGCAAACAGCTGAAAAAGCTTTTGAAGCTTCGGCTGTTGTCATTCAATCTTTCGATGCACTAGAAACAGACCTTCTGGATGCTCTCTCATCTACACACCCAAATTTGTATGCAATTGGCCCTCTCCAACTTCTCCTCAATCGTTTACCAAAAGACCCTTTAAAACCTATTCAATACAGCCTGTGGAAAGAAGAAATCGAGTGCCTAGAGTGGCTCAACACCCAGAAGCCAAATTCTGTGATTTATGTGAATTTTGGAAGCATCACTGTGTTTACACCACAACAGATGGTTGAATTTGGATGGGGACTTGCAAATAGTAGTCATCCATTTTTTTGGGTAATTAGGCCTGATTTGGTCATAGGCGAATCAGCTTGTTTGTCACCTGAGTTTTTGGCTGAAACTAAAGAGAGAAGTCTAATTGCAAGTTGGTGCCCACAAGAGGATGTCCTTAACCACCCATCAATTGGAGGATTCTTGACACACTGTGGTTGGAATTCAATTATTGAGAGCTTGTCATGTGGAGTGCCTATGTTGTGCTATCCTTTCTTTGGAGATCAACAAACAAATTGTAGGTTTGTTTGTAATGAGTGGGATGTTGGCTTAGAGATTGATAATGATGTAAAGAGAGATCAAGTGGAAAATCTTGTTAGAGAGTTGATGGAGAAAGAGAAGGGTAAGAAAATGAGGATTAAGGCCATGGAATGGAAGAAATTGGCAGAAGAGGCTACTGGTACACAAGGCAGTTCATCCATTAACCTTGACAATTTGGTGAGCCAAGTCCTTTTGCCAACAAACTAGCTAGATCTCGATAAAATAAAATAAAATAAAGCAAAGATTGTTCAAATTGTAGTGCTTGCCATTGGTTTGATTTGGTAAGTAGTGTCTCGTCGTTAAAGGAGTACTCTATTAAGTTTGTAAGTGGAATGTAGAGGATTCTGATCATAGACATTCAACAACTATCAACCCAAGGTTCAAAGAGTCCATGAACACATATACAGTGATCTATATATGTCAAGAGATAGACTTTTACTTGCCGTTAGACTTGAACTTTGAATGGATAAAAGTGAAAGCTTCAAATAAAACATCATCATCACCATGTCACCACCGGTAGTGATATGTATTACTGCTTGCTATTATTAGCCTTTTCATTGTTGTTTTCTTCTTCTTCTTTTTTAATATTATTATTGTTTTGTCATTTTCCCTTGTATTTCATATTTATTTGGGTGTTATATGTATATTTATTCTGCTGGAGTGTGTATTTGTATGATTATAACTTAATGAAACTTGTACGCCATAAAATAACCTCACTCGTTTTCTCTTAACTTGTACGTTTATTTATTTATTTATTTTTCCAGCCATGCATGACATGAATCACTGAAAATTATCAGTATCATATAAGGTCATTGACAAAGTTGAAATTAACAATTTGTACATATTGCCACTAAACTAATCCCAATAATCCTAGCAAATCTTTGACGTCATTAATTTTCAAAAGAAGTTAATTAAGCATTATAAAATGAGGTGTGTTGCCGTTGAAGTATTTTGCTGCAGATTTGGGGTTGTGCTCGTGATGCAAACTAATATGTCTTTTTTATAAAATGGATGTCGACTTTATTTTCTATTAAAGGGGTCGGGATCAAGGGGTCAAGTAGAGATTAGGTTAAAGTTGGGTAGGATCTCTTTTTATTTTTTATTTTTATTGATGTCGACATTGGCATTAATTAGCATTATTTATCAATATTTTAAAACCAAATTAGATTCGTAATCATAATTTCCCTACTTTGACTTTTTTTTTTTTTTTTTTGGTCTCATTTGCTGAAGTAAGAGAGAGCTAAGGGGTGTTTGGTATTTGAGTTTGAGTTAAAATTTTTAAGTTTTAATAGTAATTTTTGTTGACTTTTTCAGAAAAGACAAAAAACTTTTTTAGAAAAAAATAAAATTTGAGTTGAAAAATTTGAGTTTGGATGGGTGAACCAAACTCACTTTAAGTCTATAATTGTAAGGAGAGTACTAGGTATACGCTAGGCGTTATACTCTACCAATATTTATATATTGAAACTATTAGATTTTCATGATATTTTTGTTAGTTTCGTATATTTACAGTTTGAAATTGATTTTGACTAAATATATTAGGAAAATGAGAAAATGCAACAATGAAAAACATGAAAATAATATAGGGAATTCAAGGACCCCAACCCTCCCAAGGCCCTCTGCCACTCAACAACAGGCTATTCCTTTACATAACCCTCCCTGTAGCCCTTATCCCTTTTATACTAACACCTAATCAGCTACTGACATTAGGTTCTTAACAAAATCTAATGCTTCAAAACATATATTATTACATGGAATTAGTGGGGGCACAAATAATGACAAAATTACTAAACTAATAAAATATGAAAATCAATAAATTTTAACATTTTTCACTTAAAAAATATTAAGTAATGCAACAATATAACTGTTCTCGAATCATTGATCAAGTTGTAATTTAGATTTCAAAACTAGTGAAGCAAAGAATAAAATAATTTGAAAAAATTGAAAACCAGCGGATAAGAATATACAGAAAGCAGTAGAATAATATGCACACTTGATTAAAGAAAGAAGTAGAATAGTAAAACATTACTTGTAAAAAGAATGAGAACAGAGAGAAACAAATCAACGGAGAAGAAAAAATTAAAGTAGAGTAACAAAGCTAAATTATAGAATATAGAAAGCATACAAGAAAAATAGTGATATTACGTGAAAACAATGTCAATTTTCCTTTCTGAAAAACAATGTGAACAAACAAAAAAATTTGAAATTTTGAAAAGGTAACTAATATTTCCAATACAATCGGTTAAGAAAAGCCCAAAATGATAAAAGTTTGGGGCCGAAAGACTTTACAAGTGGGGGAATAGACCTTCTAAAATACCAAACTCAAAAATTATATACAACCAAACAAGGTTTTGTAGCCTCTTCAATGGGGGCGCCATTACGCCTCCCCTCCTTCCTTTGCGGTGACTGCATAAGTATATCCTGTCGTAAAAGGTTCCTAACCGTAATACAATCATGAACCAATACTAGATTTTCGCTTTTAACAAGTAATTGGACGGATCATATTATGGGATCATGGTGATCATGTCGTCCTTGCTGCCAAACATAAATAATATATTTTATTTGGAAAAAAGCAAATGTAATGATATAGGTACATCACTTTTCCTTTTCCAGAAACAAAAAAAAAAAACAAAAACAAAAACAAAAACAAAAACAAAAACAAAAAAAATTCACTTTTGCTTCTAACATTTTTGTTTCAAAAGTAGAGAGAGAGAGATCAGAGATGAATTGTGTGGGAGAATACTAAATTAAAATTGACAAAGTTGAAAATGGATTCTGTGGAAGAATACTAAATTAACATTGACAAAGTTGAAAATGGATTCTGTGGAAGAATACTAAATTAACATTGACAAAGTTGAAAATGGTGAGTTTCATGTTTAGCGGGGGGGGGGGGGGGGGGGGGGGGGGGGGGGGGGTGGGGTGTGGGTGGAAATAAATAAGCAAAAAATTCTTTAAATATTAAAATTTTAATGGGTCTTACCCATAATAAGACCCCAATATCAAGTGAAAAGTTGAAAAAGGACTACGGAAGCAATAGCTTTTCTTTAATGGTTTTTATTGTGATCAAACAATGGTTTTTATTGCCCTACCGGTAGTACAAAAGCACACATCTTACAATAATAATAACAATAATAAACCACCCAAAAATTCACAGTTTTATTACTCATTTATACTGAACACAATATAATTCTAAACCCTAATAATTCATAATTAATAAATTGAAAAAAAAATCACTCGAGGTTGGGATTTCAACGCGACCGGAAAGATGAAGAGGATCCACTCGGCTCACTATCTTGATCAGTTTTTAGCCAAGTATGCGGGGTCCTTTGAAGTTGCTCAGATGCTCTAATAGTAATATATATCTATTCTGGAATTGACATCTCTTGTTCAATTTTGATGTTTAAAATGATGGCTAACCAATAGTATCTTGACATATCATTAATAAAAAAGTTAAAATTTAATATATTAAAAATTAGTTACAAAGTATTTTAAATTTTTTAAAATGAAAGAATATAATATTATTGATTAAATGTCATTTAAGATACCAAAAATTGAATAGAGGATTTGAGTTCCCTACCTTGCCACTTTTCTCAAAATGTTGTTCAATAATACGTTTTATTTTATTTGCTTTTCTAGAACTCAATAATACATTTTAAAATTGCCAGGTAAGACATTCTATTATTTTTTATAATGGATGTAGACTTAATTATTATTATTATTTTTTCTTTCCCAAGGACCAAGGTTAGAGGTTGGGTCTTTTTTATAACTTATTTTTACCGACGCCAACATTATATTAATTAGCATTATTTATCAATATTTTAAAACAAATTCCGATCCTTGATATTTCTAAGGGTTAATTTCACTTTTAGCACTTGTGGAATAAATAATATTAAAAATAGTAATATTTTTTTCCCTTCATTATTAGCACTTAAAGTGGGACCTAGTAGCATTTAATGTATATCAAGTTACAGGTTTACCCTCATCTCCTACATACTCAAAATCTCTCTCCCTCGCATGGCCCAAAAAACTTTTTCAAACCAACATGTACAGTGTTTTAGAGAGAGAAAACTGAAATCTAAAGAGAGAAAGAGTCACCACACACCGGAAACTTATTTCTTTTTTCACTTTTCCGCCTAGCCCCCTCACCCATTTTGAAACTCAAATCTTCATATAATAGAGAGAAATTTTCATCTACAGAGAGAAACTTCTATTTAAAGAGAGAAACTTCCATTTAGAGAGAGAAACTTCCATCGAAAGTTTTTTTTTTTTTAAATCTAACATTTTTGGTCATTTTTGAGTAAAGGTCATAACTATTATGACTACCCGGTCATAACCGTTATGACCTATGTTTAAAAATGTTAAAAAATGTTATCTTAAAAAAAAAAAAAAAAAAACTTTCTCTGGATTTAAAAAAAAAAAAAAAAAAGATTGGTCATAACCATTATGACCGGATGGTCATAATGGTTATGACATTCTCTTAAAAATGGCCAAAAATGTTATCTTAAAAAAAAAAAAAAACTTTCTCTGAATTTATAAAAAAAAAAAAAAAAGTTTGGTCATAACCATTATGACCGGATGGTCATAATGGTTATGACCTTCACTTAAAAATGGCCAAAAATGTTATCTTAAAAAAAAAAAAAAATCTTTCGATGGATTTATAAAAAAAAAAAAAAAAGTTTGGTTATAACCATTATGACCGGATGGTCATAATGGTTATGACCTTCCCTTAAAAATGCCAAAAATGTTATCTTAAAAAAAAAAAAAAAAAAACTTTCTCTGGATTTATAAAAAAAAAAAAAAAAAGTTTGGTCATAACCATTATGACCGGATGGTCATAATGGTTATGACATTCTCTTAAAAATGACCAAAAATGTTATCTTAAAAAAAAAAAATTCTCTGGATTTAAAAAAAAAAAAAAAAGTTTGGTTATAACCATTATGACCGGATGGTCATAACGGTTATGACCAATTTTTTTTTTTTAAAGATAATATTTTTTGTCATTTTTAAGTGAAGGTCATAACCATTATAATCATCCGGTCATAATGGTTATACAAACTTTTTTTTTTTTTTTATAAATCCATCGGAAGATTTTTTTTTTTTTTAAAGATAACATTTTTGGCCATTTTTAAGTGAAGGTCATAACCATTATGACCATCCGGTCATAATGGTTATGACCAAACTTTTTTTTTTTTTTTTTTTATAAATCCAGAGAAAGTTTTTTTTTTTTTTTTTTTTTAAGATAACATTTTTGGTCATTTTTAAGGGAAGGTCATAACCATTATGACCATCCGGTCATAATGGTTATGACCAAACTTTTTTTTTTTTTTTTTTTTATAAATCCATCGAAAGATTTTTTTTTTTTTTTTAAGATAACATTTTTGGCCATTTTTAAGTTTGGTCATAACCATTATGACCATCCGGTCATAATGGTTATGACCAATCTTTTTTTTTTTTTTTATAAATCCAGAGAAAGTTTTTTTTTTTTTTTTTTTTTAAGATAACAGTTTTGACCACTTTTAAGAGAAGGTCATAACCATTATGACCATCCGGTCATAATGGTTATGATCAAACTTTTTTTTTTTTTTTTTATAAATCCAGAGAAAGTTTTTTTTTTTTTTAAAGATAACATTTTTTGTCATTTTTAAGATAAGGTCATAACCATTATGACCATCCGGTCATAATGGTTATGACCATTTTTTTTTTTATAAATCCAGAGAAAGTTTTTTTTTTTTTTTTAAGATAACATTTTTTACCATTTTTAAACATAGGTCATAACGGTTATGACCGGGTGGTCATAATAGTTATGACCTTTACTCACAAATGACCAAAAATGTTAGATTTAAAAAAAAAAACTTTTGATGGAAGTTTATCTCTAAATGGAAGTTTCTCTCTGTAGATGAAAATTTCTCTCTATTATATGAAGATTTGGGTTTCAAAATGGGTGGGGGGGCTAGGCGGAAAAGTGAAAAAAGAAATAAGTTTCCGGTGTGTGGTGACTCGTTCTCTCTCTAGATTTCAGTTTTCTCTCTCTAAAACACTGTACATGTTGGTTTGAAAAAGTTTTTTGGGCCATGCGAGGGAGAGAGATTTTGAGTGTGTAGGAGATGAGGGTAAACCTGTAATTTGATATACATTAAATGCTACTGGGTCCCACTTTAAGTGCTAATAATGAAGGAAAAAAAAAGTAGTATTATTTTTAATATTATTTATTCCACAAGTGCTAAAAGTGAAATTAACCCTATTTCCAATGATAAACTAATAATTATCTTCAGAAAATTATAGCATATAAATATAATTTTTAAAACATTAGTCTTTGATCAAGAAAATCTTATAATAAATGTTAGTTCACCAATTGTCTCAGAAGTAATTATTTTAAATTTTATTTTGAGAAAATTGATAAACTAATAATTATTTTAAACTCCAGTTTCAAATTGACAAATAAACATGCGTAGAGAATGAGATGAACCCGAAGCCAAATTTTGGTTCTACAGTTCTACTTCTGTCCAACGAACGATTGGTCTATATCCAAGTAGTACTTATTAACAAAAAGAAGTATACATGTAATCTCATTCTCCAATTAGTGTTTTAGTTTGTTCGATTTTTATCGAAATAGTAAAAGAAGTTTATAAGAAATTAAGAATACTAAATTTCGATTAACAATCATAAAATATATATATATATATATATATATATTATAAAAAAAAATTACATTAACAAAGTTAAAAAATGGCTGTTGTAACTTATAACCAGGATAATTTCCAGCCAAAAAAAAAAAAAAAAAAACTTATAACCAGTAAATTCCTTGTTAGTTACCTGTTCTAATTTTAAACACTAATCGTTGAAAATTGTTGCATACAACATTGATTATATCGAATTTCTTATTTGTTACGTTTCGGACCATTGTTTTTTCTTGCTTTTTTCTTTTTTCTCTAACAACTTTCCACTCTAACAAATTTTTTTTTTATAATAATAGATTTTGAACTGTATAAAACAATCAGTAAAAAAGATAGATCTTTATTTAAAAAAAAAAAAACTAATGCTTTAAAGAAAGTTATTTGCAAATAATTATGCCTTTTCCTGTTGCATGTAAATATTAAAAAAAAAAAATGAGGTAAAAGATTAATTTAATAGCTTCCATTAAGATCACCATGCTTAAGTATGATATCGATTATGAAGGCCGCTGAATGCATTTTAATTCTTTTTTTTTTAAATTGTTTTTAATATATTGAGACTGAGTATACTACTACAAAATTGGGATTCCACGACTGTCCTTCGACGACCGTTTTTTAAAAAACCGTCGTCGAAAAAACTCAAAAACACGGAGCGGAAAAGAATTTCCGAAAACCGTCATGGAAGCAAGCCGCTTCCATGACGGTTTTGTAAATTGTCGTAGAAGCAATCCGCTTCCACGACGGTCTTAACTGAACCGTCGTGGAAGTGGCCCAATGCTTCCATGACGGTTTTAGTAATCCGTCGTGGAAGCTAGATTTCCACGACGGTTTTGACTTGACCGTCGTTGAATTATCAGGCTTCCACGACCGTTTTTTTAGAAACGGTCGTGGAAGCTTACTTTTTTTATACAAAACGCCGAGAGTTGTTGCCTTCAGTTTTTCACATCACATATCCCAAAATATAGTTCGAGATTGCTCCGATCATTTTCAGTACGCCAATATATTCGCTCTCTCTCTGTAAGTGATAAATAATGAACATATTAATTCTTGTCGTATGTGTTTAATGTATATATGTTGTGGGATCGATTTAGAGTAATTGTGCAATGGGTGTTAAATTAAGTCATCAGTACATGTAAATTTTGTCCCGTATTTAGACTTAATTATATTATGGCTTTACATGATGTTTTTTATTTTAATTAGTTTTTTGATATGTTCCTTCGATTTTAAATTGTTGATCTATTAATGAGCCGGTGTTAATTAATGAATATAATAGTGTACTTTCACTTTTTAAATAAGTATTGTAATTTTTTTTTATTTAGGAGTTGCAAATATCATAGATAGGAAGTGGATGTGGTTTGATAGATTGTCTAAAGCATATGAAGCTGGTGTTGAAGAATTTTTGTCGTTTGCCAAAGCTCACATACAAGATGATAAGATTCCGTGTCTGTGTCAAATATGTGGTAATCATAGATCTCATTCCATTGATGATGTTAGAGGGCATTTGCGCGCTTATGGAATTATTTATTCTTACCAAACATGATATCTACATGGCGAAGATTTTTTCGATATTAAATATACATCGACGAGTAGTAAAGGTAAAAAGCCTATTGTTGAGGAAGACGTTCGTGATGATATGGTCAATATGATAAATGATTTGGAAGAAAACTTTGTGAACCGGCCGGAGTTATTTGATGCAATGATTAATGATGCCGAAACATCCTTGTATGCCGGGTGTACAAAATATACGAAATTAGGAGCATTGGTTAAATTATGGAATCTGAAAGCGTCGGGAGGGTGGACGAATTCTAGTTTCATGGCTCTTTTAGAATTTCTAAAAGATATTCTACCGGATGATAACAAAGTGCCACCTAGTATGTACGAGGCGAAGAAAACGTTGAGTACTTTGGGAATGGAATATGAAAAGATACATGCTTGTCCAAATGATTGTGCTCTTTACCGGAAAGAATTTGAAGATTTAGATGAATGTCCGGTTTGTAACGAGTCAAGATAGAAGAAGGGTAAGATGTCATCGTCTGGTAGGAAAGGAGTGTCGATTAAGGTGTTATGGTATATTCCACCGGGTCCACGTTTACGTCGTTTATTCCGTAATGCCGAGCATGCTAAGAAATTAACATGGCACCATGATAAACGTATTGACGATGGCAAACTTAGGCATCCGGCCGACGCACCACAATGAAAGAGTTTTGATGACAATCATCCAGATTTTAGTGCGGAACCAAGGAATTTACGTCTCGGTTTGTCGACAGACGGAATGAACCCACATAGCAACATGAGTAGTCGGCATAGTACCTAGCCAGTCATACTAGTTAATTACAATCTCCCTCCAGAATTGTGTATGAAGCGGAAGTTCTTGATGTTGACATTACTAATCTCAGGCCCTCAACAACCGGGGAATGACATTGATGTGTACTTGGCACCATTAATCAATGACCTAAAAAGCTTGTGGGAAGATGGTTTATAAGTTAGAGATTCTCACCGTCAAGACACGTTTAATGTTCGTGCAATGTTGATTTGATCAATTAATGACTTTCCTGCACGGGGAAACCGTTGTGGTTGATGTATTTACCACGACGGTTTTTTAAAAAACCATCGTGGTATGCCCTGCAATATCCAATCTACAGTTTTTATTTTTCGCTTTACACGACGGTTAAAAAACCGTCGTGAAATCTTAAAAGATTTCACGACTGTAGATTCCACGACAGTTAGAAAACCGTCGTGGAAATTTTACTACGACGGTTAAAATCTTCATTCTGTAGTAGTGGTAACCATTTTATTAATGTAAAAGAAAACCTTCAACATTATGAACCTAAGACCCATAATTAATCTACGATCTAAAAACCCTAACAATGCGTTTAGTAAGAGGGAAAGAAAAGATGAGGAAGAGAAAACATATAACATAGAGAAAATGTGAGTGAGAGAAAGAAAGTTGGTTTTCCTTTATCTTGCTCGATATGATAAGAGAAAGAAAATGTCGGTTCTATTTCTTCAGCTCCTCATGAAAATAATTGACAAAGAAAAAGAAGCTGGAGGTGGTGTCGTTTCTCCCGTGACTTGCCCTATTGCGGACGGATTCATGTCGTTTGCCGTCGGATCAGCTGCTTAGCAGCTTGGAATCCCTCTGGTGAACTTCTTCCCTATTCCCGCTGCTTGTGGCTTTTTGGCTTTGAAACAGTTAGCGTCCGCTTCTTGGAAAAGGACTTATACAATTAATTAGTGTGTTAAGAGTTCCAACTAGTTTATTATTGTTTGTTATTTTCCATTGTACTTCACAAATTTATCTGTTTAATTCTAACTTAATGAAACTTGTAAAATAATTATCTTATAATTCACTTCTTTTTAATCGGCCGGGTCGTAGTTACCTAGAATAAAGATAATTCATTTCTTATTTATCAGAGAGAAATCAAGCACGAAAAATTAAGATTTTCCAAATAAATAAATATTACACCTCTAGAGAGTGCTGCCATGTTTTCTGTCAAAAGTAACATGTGACAAAACAATGAGAAGAACCCAATCTAAATTTTGGTTCTAACTCATCTGTCCCCGAAGAGGTCTGTGAAAGCACTTAGGGCCTGTTTGGTGCACAAGTTAGAGTCAAGATTTTTAAGTTCAGTTTAAGTTGAGATAAGTTGAGTTTAAATGGTAGGTGTTTGGTAAAAAGTTTGAGTTGAAAAGTTTAAGTTGAGTTGAGTATTTGGTGGAAAAGTTTAAGTTGAGTGGAAATTTAAAAAAACAAGGGCCTTGTTTGGCTGTTAAGAAAAGTGATGGGAATCAATTTTTTGGATTTTTTTTAGGCTGATATCGTATGTTTTAGTAAATAAAATTAAGATAAGCTGACTGTATGCCAAAATAATAAGGTTCAACTTGAAATTTTGAGAATGCGAAATATTTGCCATTACTATTTTTTTGTAATATTATACCCCAACAACAAGTACATTTTTTGTAATGTCAAAATTATCAATATTATTCTTGTTACGCACAAATTTCTGCGAAGATAGAAGAGTTGGTTACGTTCATGTGGTTCTATACCATGGATATGATTGGTATCGTTCTCACATAGCATCCGCAATTCTTTCTCTCATCTGATTCATCGCTCCTGTACTCGATCCATGTTGGGTCGTTGCTGTGCTGGGCATATTATCTTCTACCCCGTCGTCCAATATGTAATCCGCGTTATGTATAACCGCTCCATACTCTTCTAGTACTAGATCCCCAACCTGCACCATTCTTATGAAATTATGTATAACCGCACACGCCACCGGAATCATGATTTGTTTCTCCATCGGATAGCTATTGATTCCTTTAAGTATTTTAAACCTTGCCTTCCAGACACCAAATGTTCGTTCAATGCAATTCCGAAGCGAAGAATGCGTGTAATTAAACACCTCCCTGCGATTGCCTAGCCCGTCACGACGTCGTCGATATTCCGGTCAATGATACGTCTCCTGCCTAAATGGCCTTTGGAAACCATCCTTATTGGCGTAGCCGGAATCTGCTAAGTAAAATTTCCCTGCAACATAAACATCACAATATGAGACGAAAACCAATAATTTGAACCCCAAAACCGTAAATGTAAATAACACATTATTTTAACAATTGACGCTTACCAGGCGGGGGTACTGGGAAACCATGGAATGCTATTGCCTCGTCCAACATTCTGGCATCATGGCATGATCCCTCATATCCCGCCAACATGTATGTGAATTTAATGTCAAAGGAACATGCCGCCAAAATATTCTGCGAGTGAAACCCTTTTCGATTAATCCAACCATCAGCATTCTCGCGCTTCGGGACACAGGGGACGTGTGTCCCATCAATAGCACCAATACAACCCTGCACAATGCATTAGCTTATTCACTTTGCGGACCTTTATTACGAGTCAGATGAAATTGTTAAGCGATAAAAAATGATATTAGGGATTAAGGAATGCGTACATCAAACCATGGCCGATATTTACCCGCGTGCTCATTTATCAAATTTTGGACCACCATGTAGTCAGGTGGTCGGATGAATTCGTCCTTCAACGCACAAATAACCTTCAACACTTGAAAGAACCAACGTGATGTTGTTTCTTTAGAATGCTGGAATAAATACGATACGTGACGGTTTGTCGCTCCTCGCGCACAAATAGCCAGAAAAATAAATAACTGCTCGTTAACATTCATGTTATACGTCGGCTTCAACAATTCTCGGCTACCTAATAGGTTACTTAGTACTCTGATGGTCGATGATTTCATACTGATCATTCCTTGAATGACGTCATCGTGGCCATTTAAGATCTCCTCCACACGCATGCTGTCAGTTAGGATTGGATTATGCATTGGTTATGGAACTCGTCGCCTATGGCGGCGAATATTTGCAACTGCCACCACTGCTAGTGCAAGAATGTCGTCGTCGTTGCATTGTTCGCTAGCTGAGGGTTGGGCGTCATCTTCGTGTTCATGTGCGGAATCGAACCTGTTCATTTCAGTCTTTTGTTGTCGTTGGAAACTTCACTATTTTACCTGTTGTAGATTAAATTTGGAAATATAAATTTAAATTAGTCACAATCGTTTACATTTAACCCTCGAATTCTTCAATAATTTTCTCGGCCTTTAATTAGAATTGCATAAATAAATAAATAAATTGGATTACCAAGATGTTTTAAATTTAGCAATATAAAAAATTGAACTATTCAAACTTGGTTGCTGACATAGGCAATTGAACATTAATCACGATGCACAACTAAATACACAATTCGAACAACAGTAGCCAAATCTTTATAAATACAAGACGTAAATACGATACAAATTCACAAACAGTAAAACATTAACTGTCAATGTTTAGGGCACTAAAACTAAAACAAGGAAAAAACGGATCTCTAACGTAAAAGTCAACTTGGCGGTGGCATCTGGGAGGCCACAATAGAGTCAATAATGCCCCTTCGGTCGTCGTCATCAAGCAGACAAAAAGGTCGCTGAAGCCGTTCATGCGAATCGAAGTAGTGCCACATTATCGTTCTCTGATATTGTAGAATACCCATCTCCTTCATGATATTCATGCAGTCCAAAATGTGATCTTTCTGGGTGTTTTGATCACTACTAGTCGCGGATTGCGAGCGGCCGCGGAAATGGTTAACAATTTCCTGCATGGCCGAGAATGTCATCTCATCCGTCGCGTCTCGTTGCTTCCGTTTCCCAGTACTCCCCCATGACCGCGATGGACCACATTCCGCATTCCCACCTCACGTTTAGCCCGGCTGCATGGACCTATTGTCGGATTAATTTCCTCCTCTAAGACCGGATGTGTTGCGGACTGGTCCATGGAGAAATCAAATTCATACGGTGACGCACTTCCACCTCTCATTGTAACAGATCCGAACCCCGAGGCACCTGCTGCATGGTTTTTTTCAAAATATTGAAATACAATTCCTTATTGCGAAGTCCCTTGTAGCGGAGATGGGTACACTCCTTGTTATCCTGAAAAATGACATAACGATTAACATTTTAAATTTCCGGCCGTAGTGGTCAACGAAAACAATATTATAAACTTTAACACTAAAAAGTTGAAATACTTTGATGAAGCTGTGCCACATTTCATCCGAGCAAACAACTGTATCCGTGTTCGGATCATAACCAAGGCCGGTGTGGTTTTGTAACACCTTCCAACCCCTATATATTTTCCTCATGCGTTCTTTTTTGGTAGATAAGGTTGATCCAAAAGCTGGAACCCCGCCGAAACGAGTGTTAAACTCATTGGCCCATAGCTCAAGAATGCTACTACTTGGTTGCTTCCCGCCAGTTGAGGACAAGTACTCATCAAGCTTCTCAAGGAATAATTTTTCCTTCGCCTGATCCCAAACGTAGGACTCACCGGTTGCTTTGCGGGGCATTTCCTTCAGGAATCACAGATTGTAATATGAATTTGTACTAAGGAATTCAACGAATGGAATGTAAGGTTGGCTCAGATTGTATTGATCGTCATATTCCATATGAGGCATGTCACTGACCCGATACCATGGCAACAACCATAGCATAGAACACCGGTAACTACCTAAATGATATCAAGTTAATGACGCACCAGTCATATGAACGTATAATCTATGCACATTGGGCATTTATCATCATAGCCAGATGGATGGGGAAATGTCACACAAACCCCATCGAGTTAAAAAACAGCTGGTCATCTGCACAAGTTTCCAAATGACTAAAATCATTGCCAAAAGCCAGCAGATACAAGTTTTGGGTCCATTTTAGGCCAAAAATAGTGAATTTTGGTACAAAACATTGCCTCAATTGCACATTGTGTGAGAAAACAGCAGAGAGATGCATTTGATAGTTCAAAGTGAAGCTAAACAACGTTTCCAAATGACCAAAATCAACAAAAACCAGCATATACTTAATTTGGGTTCATTTTAGGCCAAAAATAGTGAATTTTGGTGCAAAACATTGCCTAAATTGCACATTGTGTGAAAAAACAGCAGAGAGATGCATTTGACAGTTCAAAGTGAAGCTAAACAACGTTTCCAAATGACCAAAAGCAACAAAAACCAGCAGATACTTAATTTGGGTTCATTTTAGGCCCAAAATAGTGAATTTTGGTGCAAAACATTGCCTAAATTGCACATTGTGTGAAAAAACAGCAGAGAGATGCATTTGAAAGTTCAAAGTGAAGCTAAACAACGTTTCCAAATGACCAAAAGCAACAAAAACCAGCAGATACAAGTTTTGGGTACATTTTAGCCCAAAAATAGTGAATTTTGGTGCAAAACATTGCCTAAATTGCACATTGTGTGAAAAACCAGCAGAGAGATGCATTTGACAGTTCAAAGTGAAGCTAAACAACGTTTCCAAATGACCAAAATCAACAAAAACCAGCAGATACAAGTTTTGGGTTCATTTTAGGCCAAAAATAGTGAATTTTGGTGCAAAACATTGTCTAAATTGCACATTGTGTGAAAAACCAGCAGAGAGATGCATTTGACAGTTCAAAGTGAAGCTAAACAATGTTTTGAAATGACCAAAATCAACAAAAACCAGCAGATACAAGTTTTGGGTTCATTTTAGGCCAAAAATAGTGAATTATGGTGCAAAACATTGCCTAAATTGCACATTGTGTGAAAAACAGCAGAGAGATGCATTTGACAGTTCAAAGTGAAGCTAAACAACGTTTACAAATGACCAAAAGCAACAAAAACCAGCAGATACTTAATTTGGGTTCATTTTAGGCCAAAAATAGTGAATTTTGGTGCAAAACATTGCCTAAATTGCACATTGGGTGAAAAAACAGCAGAGAGATGCATTTGACAGTTCAAAGTGAAGCTAAACAACGTTTCCAAATGACAAAAATCAACAAAAACCAGCAGATACAAGTTTTGGGTTCATTTTAGGCCAAAAATAGTGAATTTTGGTACAAAACATTGCCCAAATTGCACATTGTGTGAAAAAACAGCAGAGAGATGCATTTGACAGTTCAAAGTGAAGCTAAACAACGTTTTCAAATGACCAAAATTAACAAAAACCAGCAGATACAAGTTTTGGGTTCATTTTAGCCCAAAAATAGTGAATTTTGGTGCAAAACATTGCCTAAATTACACATTGTGTGAAAAACCAGCAGAGAGATGCATTTGACAGTTCAAAGTGAAGCTAAAAAACATTTCCAATTGACCAAAATCAACAAAAACCAGCAGATACAAGTTTTGGGTTCATTTTAGGCCAAAAATAATGAATTTTGGTGCAAAACATTGCCTAAATTGCACATTGGGTGAAAAAACAGCAGAGAGATGCATTTGACAGTTCAAAGTGAAGCTAAACAACGTTTCCAAATGACTAAAATCAACAAAAACCAGCAGATACAAGTTTTGGGTTCATTTTAGCCCAAAAATAGTGAATTTTGGTGCAAAACATTGCCTAAATTACACATTGTGTGAAAAACCAGCAGAGAGATGCATTTGACAGTTAAAAGTGAAGCTAAAAAACATTTCCAAATGACCAAAATCAACAAAAACCAGCAGATACAAGTTTTGGGTTCATTTTAGGCCAAAAATAATGAATTTTGGTGCAAAACATTGCCTAAATTGCACATTGTATGAAATAACAGCAGAGAGATGCATTTGACAGTTCAAAGTGAAGCTAAACACGTTTCCAAATGACCAAAATCAACAAAAACCAACAGATACTTAATTTGGGTTCATTTTAGGCCAAAAATAGTGAATTTTGGTGCAAAACATTGCCTAAATTGCACATTGTGTGAAAAAACAGCAGAGAGATGCATTTGACAGTTCAAAGTGAAGCTAAACAACGTTTCCAAATGACCAAAAGCAACAAAAACCAGCAGATACTTAATTTGGGTTCATTTTAGGCCCAAAATAGTGAATTTTGGTGCAAAACATTGCCTAAATTGCACATTGTGTGAAAAAACAGCAGAGAGATGCATTTGACAGTTCAAAGTGAAGCTAAACAACGTTTCCAAATGACCAAAAGCAACAAAAACCAGCAGATACAAGTTTTGGGTACATTTTAGCCCAAAAATAGTGAATTTTGGTGCAAAACATTGCCTAAATTGCACATTGTGTGAAAAACCAGCAGAGAGATGCATTTGACAGTTCAAAGTGAAGCTAAACAACGTTTCAAATGACCAAAATAACAAAAACCAGCAGATACAAGTTTTGGGTTCATTTTAGGCCAAAAATAGTGAATTTTGGTGCAAAACATTGTCTAAATTGCACATTGTATGAAAAACCAGCAGAGAGATGCATTTGACAGTTCAAAGTGAAGCTAAACAACGTTTTGAAATGACCAAAATCAACAAAAACCAGCAGATACAAGTTTTGGGTTCATTTTAGGCCAAAAATAGTGAATTATGGTGCAAAACATTGCCTAAATTGCACATTGGGTGAAAAAACAGCAGAGAGATGCATTTGACAGTTCAAAGTGAAGCTAAACAACGTTTCCAAATGACAAAATCAACAAAAACCAGCAGATACAAGTTTTGGGTTCATTTTAGGCCAAAAATAGTGAATTTTGGTGCAAAACATTGCCTAAATTGCACATTGTGTGAAAAAACAGCAGAGAGATGCATTTGACAGTTCAAAGTGAAGCTAAACAACGTTTCCAAATGACCAAAATCAACAAAAACCAGCAGATACAAGTTTTGGGTTCATTTTAGGCCAAAAATAGTGAATTTTGGTGCAAAACATTGCCTAAATTGCACATTGTGTGAAAAACAGCAGAGAGATGCATTTGACAGTTCAAAGTGAAGCTAAACAACGTTTCCAAATGACCAAAATCAACAAAAACCAGCAGATACTAATTTGGGTTCATTTTAGGCCAAAAATAGTGAATTTTGGTGCAAAACATTGCCTAAATTGCACATTGTGTGAAAAAACAGCAGAGAGATGCATTTGACAGTTCAAAGTGAAGCTAAACAACGTTTCCAAATGACCAAAAGCAACAAAAACCAGCAGATACAATTTGGGTTCATTTTAGGCCCAAAATAGTGAATTTTGGTGCAAAACATTGCCTAAATTGCACATTGTGTGAAAAACCAGCAGAGAGATGCATTTGACAGTTCAAAGTGAAGCTAAACAACGTTTCCAAATGACCAAAATCAACAAAAACCAGCAGATACAAGTTTTGGGTTCATTTTAGGCCAAAAATAGTGAATTTTGGTGCAAAACATTGCCTAAATTGCACATTGTGTGAAAAACCAGCAGAGAGATGCATTTGACAGTTCAAAGTGAAGCTAAACAACGTTTCAAATGACCAAAATCAACAAAAACCAGCAGATACAAGTTTTGGGTTCATTTTAGGCCAAAAATAGTGAATTTTGGTGCAAAACATTGCCTAAATTGCACATTGTGTGAAAAACAGCAGAGAGATGCATTTGACAGTTCAAAGTGAAGCTAAACAACGTTTCAAATGACCAAAATCAACAAAAACCAGCAGATACAATTTGGGTTCATTTTAGGCCAAAAATAGTGAATTTTGGTGCAAAACATTGCCTAAATTGCACATTGGTGAAAAAACAGCAGAGAGATGCATTTGACAGTTCAAAGTGAAGCTAAACAACGTTTCCAAATGACAAAATCAACAAAAACCAGCAGATACAAGTTTTGGGTTCATTTTAGGCCAAAAATAGTGAATTTTGGTGCAAAACATTGCCAAATTGCACATTGTGTGAAAAAACAGCAGAGAGATGCATTTGACAGTTCAAAGTGAAGCTAAACAACGTTTCAAATGACCAAAATAACAAAAACCAGCAGATACAAGTTTTGGGTTCATTTTAGCCCAAAAATAGTGAATTTTGGTGCAAAACATTGCCTAAATTGCACATTGTGTGAAAAACCAGCAGAGAGATGCATTTGACAGTTCAAAGTGAAGCTAAAAAACTTTCCAAATGACCAAAATCAACAAAAACCAGCAGATACAAGTTTTGGGTTCATTTTAGGCCAAAAATATGAATTTTGGTGCAAAACATTGCCTAAATTGCACATTGGGTGAAAAAACAGCAGAGAGATGCATTTGACAGTTCAAAGTGAAGCTAAACAACGTTTCCAAATGACTAAAATCAACAAAAACCAGCAGATACAAGTTTTGGGTTCATTTTAGCCCAAAAATAGTGAATTTTGGTGCAAAACATTGCCTAAATTACACATTGTGTGAAAAACCAGCAGAGAGATGCATTTGACAGTTAAAAGTGAAGCTAAAAAACATTTCCAAATGACCAAAATCAACAAAAACCAGCAGATACAAGTTTTGGGTTCATTTTAGGCCAAAAATAATGAATTTTGGTGCAAAACATTGCCTAAATTGCACATTGTATGAAAAACAGCAGAGAGATGCATTTGACAGTTCAAAGTGAAGCTAAACACGTTTCCAAATGACCAAAATCAACAAAAACCACAGATACAATTTGGGTTCATTTTAGGCCAAAAATAGTGAATTTTGGTGCAAAACATTGCCTAAATTGCACATTGTGTGAAAAAACAGCAGAGAGATGCATTTGACAGTTCAAAGTGAAGCTAAACAACGTTTCCAAATGACCAAAATCAACAAAAACCAGCAGATACTTAATTTGGGTTCATTTTAGGCCAAAATAGTGAATTTTGGTGCAAAACATTGCCTAAATTGCACATTGTGTGAAAAAACAGCAGAGAGATGCATTTGACAGTTCAAAGTGAAGCTAAACAACGTTTCCAAATGACCAAAAGCAACAAAAACCAGCAGATACAATTTGGGTCATTTTAGCCCAAAAATAGTGAATTTTGGTGCAAAACATTGCCTAAATTGCACATTGTGTGAAAAACAGCAGAGAGATGCATTTGACAGTTCAAAGTGAAGCTAAACAACGTTTCAAATGACCAAAACAACAAAAACCAGCAGATACAAGTTTGGGTTCATTTAGGCCAAAAATAGTGAATTTTGGTGCAAAACATTGCTAAATTGCACATTGTTGAAAAACCAGCAGAGAGATGCATTTGACAGTTCAAAGTGAAGCTAAACAACGTTTTCAAATGACCAAAATCAACAAAAACCAGCAGATACAAGTTTTGGGTTCATTTTAGGCCAAAAATAGTGAATTTGGTGCAAAACATTGCCTAAATTGCACATTGTGTGAAAAACAGCAGAGAGATGCATTTGACAGTTCAAAGTGAAGCTAAACAACGTTTCAAATGACCAAAATCAACAAAAACCAGCAGATACAATTTTGGGTTCATTTTAGGCCAAAAATAGTGAATTTTGGTGCAAAACATTGCTAAATTGCACATTGTGTGAAAAACAGCAGAGAGATGCATTTGACAGTTCAAAGTGAAGCTAAACAACGTTTCAAATGACCAAAATCAACAAAAACCAGCAGATACAAGTTTTGGGTTCATTTTAGGCCAAAAATAGTGAATTTTGGTGCAAAACATTGCCTAAATTGCACATTGTGTGAAAAAACAGCAGAGAGATGCATTTGACAGTTCAAAGTGAAGCTAAACAACGTTTCAAATGACAAAATCAACAAAAACCAGCAGATACAAGTTTTGGGTTCATTTTAGGCCAAAAATAGTGAATTTTGGTGCAAAACATTGCCAAATTGCACATTGGTGAAAAAACAGCAGAGAGATGCATTTGACAGTTCAAAGTGAAGCTAAACAACGTTTCAAATGACCAAAATCAACAAAAACCAGCAGATACAAGTTTGGGTTCATTTTAGGCCAAAAATAGTGAATTTTGGTGCAAAACATTGCCTAAATTGCACATTGTGTGAAAAACAGCAGAGAGATGCATTTGACAGTTCAAAGTGAAGCTAAACAACGTTTCCAAATGACAAAATCAACAAAAACCAGCAGATACAAGTTTTGGGTTCATTTTAGGCCAAAAATAGTGAATTTTGGTGCAAAACATTGCCTAAATTGCACATTGGTGAAAAACAGCAGAGAGATGCATTTGACAGTTCAAAGTGAAGCTAAACAACGTTTCAAATGACAAAATCAACAAAAACCAGCAGATACAAGTTTGGGTTCATTTTAGCCAAAAATAGTGAATTTGGTGCAAAACATTGCTAAATTACACATTGTGTGAAAAACCAGCAGAGAGATGCATTTGACAGTTAAAGTGAAGCTAAAAACATTTCAAATGACCAAAATCAACAAAAACCAGCAGATACAAGTTTTGGGTTCATTTTAGGCCAAAAATAATGAATTTTGGTGCAAAACATTGCCTAAATTGCACATTGTATGAAATAACAGCAGAGAGATGCATTTGACAGTTCAAAGTGAAGCTAAACACGTTTCCAAATGACCAAAATCAACAAAAACCAACAGATACTTAATTTGGGTTCATTTTAGGCCAAAAATAGTGAATTTTGGTGCAAAACATTGCCTAAATTGCACATTGTGTGAAAAAACAGCAGAGAGATGCATTTGACAGTTCAAAGTGAAGCTAAACAACGTTTCCAAATGACCAAAAGCAACAAAAACCAGCAGATACTTAATTTGGGTTCATTTTAGGCCCAAAATAGTGAATTTTGGTGCAAAACATTGCCTAAATTGCACATTGTGTGAAAAAACAGCAGAGAGATGCATTTGACAGTTCAAAGTGAAGCTAAACAACGTTTCCAAATGACCAAAAGCAACAAAAACCAGCAGATACAAGTTTTGGGTACATTTTAGCCCAAAAATAGTGAATTTTGGTGCAAAACATTGCCTAAATTGCACATTGTGTGAAAAACCAGCAGAGAGATGCATTTGACAGTTCAAAGTGAAGCTAAACAACGTTTTCAAATGACCAAAATTAACAAAAACCAGCAGATACAAGTTTTGGGTTCATTTTAGGCCAAAAATAGTGAATTTTGGTGCAAAACATTGTCTAAATTGCACATTGTATGAAAAACCAGCAGAGAGATGCATTTGACAGTTCAAAGTGAAGCTAAACAACGTTTTGAAATGACCAAAATCAACAAAAACCAGCAGATACAAGTTTTGGGTTCATTTTAGGCCAAAAATAGTGAATTATGGTGCAAAACATTGCCTAAATTGCACATTGTGTGAAAAACAGCAGAGAGATGCATTTGACAGTTCAAAGTGAAGCTAAACAACGTTTCCAAATGACCAAAAGCAACAAAAACCAGCAGATACTTAATTTGGGTTCATTTGAGGCCAAAAATAGTGAATTTTGGTGCAAAACATTGCCTAAATTGCACATTGGGTGAAAAAACAGCAGAGAGATGCATTTGACAGTTCAAAGTGAAGCTAAACAACGTTTCCAAATGACAAAAATCAACAAAAACCAGCAGATACAAGTTTTGGGTTCATTTTAGGCCAAAAATAGTGAATTTTGGTGCAAAACATTGCCCAAATTGCACATTGTGTGAAAAAACAGCAGAGAGATGCATTTGACAGTTCAAAGTGAAGCTAAACAACGTTTTCAAATGACCAAAATTAACAAAAACCAGCAGATACAAGTTTTGGGTTCATTTTAGGCCAAAAATAGTGAATTTTGGTGCAAAACATTGTCTAAATTGCACATTGTGTGAAAAACCAGCAGAGAGATGCATTTGACAGTTCAAAGTGAAGCTAAACAACGTTTTGAAATGACCAAAATCAACAAAAACCAGCAGATACAAGTTTTGGGTTCATTTTAGGCCAAAAATAGTGAATTATGGTGCAAAAAATTGCCTAAATTGCACATTGTGTGAAAAACAGCAGAGAGATGCATTTGACAGTTCAAAGTGAAGCTAAACAACGTTTCCAAATGACCAAAAGCAACAAAAACCAGCAGATACTTAATTTGGGTTCATTTTAGGCCAAAAATAGTGAATTTTGTTGCAAAACATTGCCTAAATTGCACATTGTGTGAAAAAACAGCAGAGAGATATATTTGACAGTTCAAGATGAAGCTAAACAACGTTTACAAATGACCAAAATCAACAAAAACCAAAGCCGTGCCAATGGATAATCAACTTGGAACTAAATCTCAACAGAATCATCAGGTAAAACCAAGAGCAAACAAATACATTTCCCAGTTTAAACTTAACAAACAAATTTCACACAAAATCCCCACCCAACCCCGAATTCGATAACACCATGGTGCGGTTGACAATGAATAATTATGGACAAAGTTTAAGAAAGCATACTGCGGTAACCGAGTTGGACCGGAGGAGTACACGGTGGAGGCTGGCGGATCAGGGCACGAAGCAATGGCTCGAACAGATTCTTTCCGAACCCGAAAATAGTGGCTAATAAATCCTTGTCTTCGAGCTTGCTTTGAGAACCCCAGTCGGCGCCGCATCTGCCACCGGCGGTGGAAGAAAGACGACCCCAATGAAGACAAACGGCCGGATGCACTAGAGGATGTCCACAAGAGGATGTCCTTAATCACCCATCAATTGGAGGATTTTTAACACATTGTGGTTGGAATTCAATCATTGAGAGTCTCTCTTGTGGAGTGCCTATGCTGTGCTATCCAATCTATGCGGATCAACCCACAAATTGTAGGTTTGCTTGTTGTGAGTGGGATGTTGGCTTGAAGATTGACAATGATGTAAAGAGAGGTCAAGTGGAAACTCTTGTTAGAGAGCTGAGGGAGAAAGAGAAGGGTAAGAAAATGAAGATTAAGGCCATGAAGTGGAAGAACTTAGCAGAAGTGGCCACTAGCCCACAAGGTAGTTCATCCATTAACCTTGACAATTTGGTGAGCCAAGTTCTTTTGCCAAAAAGCTAGCTACATCTTGGTATAAACAGTTGATCAAAGTGTAGTACCTGCTTTTTTTTTTTTTGCTAAGAAAATTGGTGTTATCTTTATCCAAGCAACTGTTGAACTTTAAAGAATCCACTAGTACATAGTTTATATCAAGGAATAAACACACGCATGTAACATGATTCGAACCTTATTTGAGGGATAAAAGTATAACCTCCAAACAATACTTCTCACCGCCTTATCACCACCACCGTTGGTATGGTACGTACTTGCTATTGTTTGCTTTTCGTCGGTAGTTATTATTATTATTATTATTATTGTCCTGTTTGCTCTTGTTCTTCATATTTATCTGTGTGCTTTTTTTTTTTTTTTGTGAAAATATTTATTTATGTGATTATTTCTTAATTAAACTTGAACAAAATTTCCTCATTCGCTTTAATTGAATCGGTGTCTTGCGTAAAATGAAGAATTTTCAAATTTCTGAGTCATAAATCGAGCAGGAAAAAGATTGTTTTGGAGCATCGAATAGAACCATTATTTGTCTTTAGCGATACATGTATATTGTACCACAAAATAAAAATAAAAATAAAAAAAACCAGTCTACCAACAGAAGGAAGAAAGCTTTGCTGCTGATTAAGGAAATCCTTGGAATGCAGCATATATATGTATGTTTCCTGTCCTTGAGTAAATAAACAAACCATGTACAGACGGTCTCTTATCTAACAATTGTATATTTGATCAATGCAATTTTTTATTTTTTCAGATTTATGTAATAACTAATTGATGATTACATGTAACAACATGATATTTTGAAATATTTACAAGTATCAACAGAAAATATTGAATATTAATAAATTAGATATTAATCTTGATATTATAGGTATTGAATCAACTGATCGTCGGATAAGAAATTTTGTCTATATATTCAAGTGGTTCATATATCTAAACCTACAAATGTTACAAATATCAAAAATTTATTCAAGTGATATTATATGTACTGGATTATGATTTTCCTATTTTCTTTTTTAATAAATTTGAATGAAAATTTTAGTTCTTCCTCTCTGTTCATATGAAAGCATAATTTAGAAAAAAGTACATGAATGATATAAATTTAAAGACTATTACACTAATATGACATAAAAAATAAGCACTAGAATAGCATAACATAAAACTAAAACTAAAATTAATTAAAATTTATATTATGTTAGTTAAGAATGAGATATTTGTATCATGTTGGTTAATAAATAAAAAAAAGATAGTTATTTAAGTAATTTTCTCTATTAAAAAATTATTTATTAAACAGCTAGCCGTATTTATTAAATATAATAACATAGGGCAACATGTTTATTATTTATTAATGTTTGCTACTATTCGTTAAAAACATGTTCAATTTTTATTGAGTAACGGACTGTTGAAAGGTGTACGTGCCTCAATTTAAAATTAGAAATAAAAATTTAGTTATATCTCTACTTATAAAGAAAAATTATGATTTTCTTGATTTAGAAAAAAAGGAAATATATTATTTAAAATAAAATTATTTATAAATTTCTTTCACAATATCCCATTTAAAAACTCTGCTAGGTTGGTGCTATATAAAAGGGAAATTGAAGGGAAGAAGCCAAGAATGAGGAATGAAAGCAAGGTTTTTTTAGTTGGAGATCCAAATGCAAAGGTTTAGGGTTTGTTTAGTTGGTTAACTTATTTTAAACTAAATTATACTTTTTTTATCATATTTTTTATCTTTTCTGAAAAAATTTTTTATCTTTTCTGAAAAAGTCAACAAAAATTACTATGCAAACTTAAAAATCTCAAACTCAACTCAAACTAAACTTATTCACTAAATATCCCCTTAAAAGCTGAGACCACAAGCATAATTATTCCTAAAAGACATGCAAAGAAAAAACAAAAACAAAAGGGACTTCTTCCGGGGGGGGGGGGGTTGTACTTTTTTTATCACTGATAAGGTAAAATTTGTTCACTGTCCCGATTTTAATCCAACCGTAAGAAATATTGAAGGAATACCAAACTAAAATAAGGCCACATACGATTCCATCAAATTAAATTATTTATAAAAAAATTTAAAATACAGAAATTAATTCATTTAAAATAAACAAAACGTTTTGAGAGCCGTGAGCAAGTGATGTTTTGGAGCTTCGAATTTTGCCAAATTTTGTCCTTTTAGATTATATATATATATATATATATATACATACATATCGTACAAGTCAAAAACATACCGGTCTACAGCTGGAAAGGAGGAAAGATTTGCAAGGCAATGATTACGGAAGCCTTGGGACATACGTAATAAGTATCTACGTGGCCAGGACCTATTTCAGAGTCTTATATAAAAATATATATATATATATTATATAGAGGTATATATGTAAGACAAAGTATACATACTACTACAAAAGTTAGATTACATGACGAAAAATATGTGTCAGTTTTTGTAAAACCGTCATCTTAAACAGGATTACATGACGATTTCAAAAAACCGTTATGTAAACAAAGGATTACACGATGGTTATCAAAATTGTTGTGTAATCCGTGGATTACACGATAGTTCGATCGAACCGTCGTATAAGTCGGTTTACGTGTGGATTTCAAAGCATGAAATTTGAAAATTTTTAAAATTTTTTGGAAAATTACGCGACAGTTTTTAAAAAACCGTTGTGTAATCCACGGATTACATGACGGTTTTTCATGCTTTGAAATCCGCACGTAAACCCATTACTTAAATACACTTTTTCTCTTCATTTCTCTTCATTTTTCTCTTCACCCTCTAGACTCAAAGTTTTCTCCTATGTACCCACCTCCTTCGCCCACCTACCGCCCCCTCTCTCTTACAATCCGATCAAGCCGCTACCACCACCTACCACCTCTCTCTTTCGGTGTGGCCGTGACTATTTTCCATTAAAGAAAACCAATGTGACTTTCATATTGCTCAATTTCTTGTTTTCTAATAAAACAATGAACACACAATGCTTTAATAACTTGTTTGGAATGTAATTTGTAGTGTTTTTTGAATGTTTTTTTTTTGTTGTTGCTCTTTGGATATGAATGTTTTGTTACGGTTTTGGCACTTTACACACATTTTTTAACATGATTTTTTCCGCCCACCACATGCTCGATGTAATGTTCATCATTACATGACGGTTTTACCTCAACACTGCCGTGTAATTGGGCTCAATTAAAAAATTTTTTGACTTTTTTTGGTTGATTGCACACATTACACGAACGTTTCGACTCAAAACCGTCGTGTAATTTGGCTTGAAACTGTCATGTAATGTTCACAATTTGACGGTGTTTTTCTACTGTATTTTTTGATTCGACGATAGTGTTAATCGTCGTATAATATTGAGATACAACGACGATTATATAACCGTCATGGTATCTTCCACGACACTGAATTACACGACGGTTGTCTAACCGTTATGTAAATTTTATACGAAGATTAATAACTGTCATGTAATCCTCAATTTTTACTAGTGACAATTTATGAAATTTTGTTTTTCTTAACCAAAATTCAAGTTCTAACAATATATTTTTGCTAGCAAAACTTTTTTTGTCCTCCTTTGAATTTTTTTTTTGGGATTAGATGATGCTTTGAAAATAAGTACAAAAATGTGATTTTGTTTTTCCTTTTGGGGTAGTGAACAAAAAAGTGAAGTTACGAGATGAGAAATAAATATTGTAGTTGAGAATTGACAAAACCATTAGTTACTACTTTCAATTGTCAAGTTTGACCCGGATGGTTTATGTTTTTGCCTTAGGCTTTTCTCTCCGTCTTTTTCGCTTTGAGTTCCATTTGCCTTTCGGCGGATTTGTAGTTTTCGATATTCTTGTATTTCCTTTTTAATTTAATAATATCCAAATGCAGAGTATCAAAATAATAATAATAATAAAAATAATAACAATGATATCCAAATGCAGGATGAGGAGTGTTAATTACCTAATTGGGATGTTTTTCCTAAGATTATTTATCCATTCTCATCTTCTGTTCAAAGAAAGTTTGTGAGTTTACTTGAATTTTTGCTAGTTTCACACACAGACACACACATGCATGTATGATGTATCTATCCTATAAAGTTGCATGCAAAAGTTTTTTTTTTTTAAATAAATAAACTAATAAAAACATTTATATATTTTGCAGAAATGTATAAAATATATATTATGTTTATATATAGAAATTACTATGGTTTGGTTTTTTTTTTTTTTTTTTTTGTAATCAATTCTTGATTTAGTTTGCTTTAGATCTGATTTTTATTTTTTATTTTTATACGACGTACCGTACTAGGTTTCTCTTCTGACTCCCAAGTCCTTCTATCCGCATTTTGGATATGAATAAAAATGTGGGGCCTGAGTGATGTTGTCTTCCGCTATGTATATCGATCAAACACATAAAATACATGTGTTCTAGAGAAAAATAAACACAATATATATATATATATAGATGTTTTGAGTACACTAAATTATCAAGACACAAATTAAGAGCCAGAGAAATGAATTCCGTGGAAGAAGTAGTAGCGTCTGGCTCGAATAAGCCTCACGCTGTGTGCATTCCTTTTCCAGCCCAAAGCCACATAAAGGCAATGCTCAAATTCTCAAAGCTACTTCACCGAAAGGGCTTCTCCATAACCTTTGTCAACACCGAATTCAACCACAATCGCTTACTCAGAAGCACTCCTCCCGACCACCACCACTTCCTCTCGACCAGCTTTTCCGATAATCACTTTCGCTTCGAGACGATACCCGATGGCCTTCCGCCTTCGGATCCGAATTCCACTCAGGACCCAGTTTCTCTCTGTGACTCTACTATGAAGAACTTCTCGGCTCCGTTTCTTCATCTCCTCATGAAAATCAACAACAGTGCAAAAGAAGCTGGAAGTGGTGTCGTTTATCCCGTCACTTGCCTTGTTGCGGACGGATTCATGTCGTTTGCCGTTGGATCAGCTGCGCAGCAGCTTATCCACGCTCAACAATCCGGTAAGTTAAAATGTATCTTGCTTGGGTAAGGCACGGATTTGGGAATTTTTCGTCTAAAATATTAATCTTGTTGATTGTGGTTGTTGATTGTGAAATTTCCGTCCAAAATGTCAAAAATCCACAATGTTCCTTCCAAAATGTTGATTTGGGAATTTTCCGTAAAAAAATGTCCAAAATCCATCTTTTCGGTGATTGTTGATTGTCGTTGTGATTTGGATTGCTTTAAAATTGATTAGATAATGCTTGGATTTGAGAATTTTCCATAAAAAATGTTGATTTTGTGAGATAAATTTTCCGGATTTGCCACCCGTGGGAAATGAAATGAATTCACAAATTTTTTTTTATGGACCCTACCACGACGGTTTTTCTGACCAAAAAACCGTCGTGGTAGGTCCGCCTATCACGACGGTTTTTTGTATAAAACCGTCGTAGTATGTTCTTAAATGTCCACATTTAGGCCCCATTTTTTGCCTATTCCACGACGGGTAAAAAACTGTCGTAGAATCTAAAAAGATTCCACGACTATGGATTCCACGACGTTTAGAAAACCGTCGTGATATCCACATTCTGTACTAGTGGAAGAAACTGAATGCCTGAAGTGGCTCAACTCCCATAAGTCAAATTCTGTGATTTATGTGAATTTTGGTAGCATCACAGTGTTGACACCACAACAAGTGGTTGAATTTGGATGGGGACTTGCAAATAGTGGTCATCCATTTTTTTGGGTGATTAGGCCTGATTTGGTCATAGGTAAATCAGCTTGTTTGTCACATGAGTTCATGACTAAAACCAGAGAGAGAAGTTTAATTTCAAGTTGGTGCCCACAAGAGGATGTCCTTAACCACCCATCAATTGGAGGCTTCTTAACACATTGCGGATGGAATTCAACCATTGAGAGCTTGTCATGTGGAGTGCCTATGTTGTGCTATCCTTTCTCTGCCGAGCAACAAACAAATTGTAGGTTTGTTTGTAATGAATGGGATGTTGGTTTGGAGATTGACAATGATGTAAAGAGACGTCAAGTGGAAAATCTTGTTAGAGAGTTGATGGAGAAAGAGAAGGGTAAGAAAATGAAGAGTAAGGCCATGAAGTGGAAGAAATTGGCAGAAGAGGCCACTGGCCCAAAAGGTGGTTCATCATTGAACCTTGACAATTTGGTGACCAAGTTGTTTTGCCAAAAGCTAGCCAGATCTTAAGGTTAAAGTTGACCAAATTGTAGTACTATTGCTGTATTGTTGTTTTTTGCCCTTCTCTTAAACTTTTGAGCTCTTGGCACTTCTGTTCAAGTTGACCAAAATTTTTTTGCCACTTAGGTCCCCAGCTTTGTTAACAAAGGAGTTCACAGAAAAAGTTTACAAAGTAACGTCGTTTGGAAGTCTTGGGGACTCACAAATCAAGATTTGAAAATTAGAGACCCAAGTGCGAAGAGTTCAAAATCAGAACTAGCTAGTTTATTATTGTTTGTCATTTTCCCTTGTACTAGTCATATTTATCAGTTCAGTTACATATTATAGTTGTAATAAAATTACCTTCTTCATTTCATTCGAATAAGGGTCATACATAGAATAAAGATAATCTTGTCTCCTATAATTTATGAGTGAGAAATCAAACACGAAAAAATCTTTTCCAAATAAACTAATATTACACCTCAAGAAAATCCTGACTAAGCAATGTGAAGAACCAGGTTACAATTTGGTTCTTCATCTGTCCCCGAAAAGGTCTTTTTTTTTTTAATTAAAAAAAAAACATTTTCAGCCAATACACATCTATAGACAATTATATATGGCAGATAAAATTTTTCAAAATATCAAATAATTAAACAGCTGGAAAAGTTGAAACAAATTTAGTGCAATTCCAATTCGGAAACTTCAAATAGAACTGATAACTACAAGTGGAAAACAAAACATTTTGAGAGCCGTGAACAAGTAGCCGTTCATATTCAGAGCAAAAAAAAAAAAAAAAAAAAAAAAAAAAAAAAAAAAACAAGAAGTAGACAGTATTTTTTAAAATTTTATTATTATTATTATTATTATTATTATTATTATTTGTTTTTAGCGATAAGAATTCGACAAGTCAATTAAACAGAATAGTCTACCAAAGAAGCAAGAAAAGCTTTGCTAGCCAATGATTAAGGAAGCCTTATTGTGTTGGAGAATGAGAGGGAACAAGAACAATAGAGACAAAGAAAACTGAAAACAAATATGGGTTTAAGATGCATTGAAAATACTTTCCTTTATTAACATTTTATTTATCTTCACTATTAAGTTTGTTAAAGAGTTAAACTACAAATTTGACCGGATTAATTGAGTACAACGGATACTGAGGTTGTTAAAATGATTTTTCCTTTAAGTTTACCAACTTTGTCAAAAGAGAAAAAAGTTACAAACATGAAGTCGAAAACAAGATTAACTATGGAATTCCTAAAAACACAATATAAAACCTGACATTACCATTAAATTTAGAAAAAGGTTTGGGTACTTTTCCCTATGAAAAAGTGAACCCATCACCCTCTTTCACCCCTATTTATAGAATTCAGCATGTGACCATTTGTGGTTGATTTGAAACTCTAGAAGTTTTTTAGAATTCCGTCAAGGAATGTATTATAAATAGCATATTTACGAAAATTAAAATAATTTAATGGTATATTTATTTAACTGTTAACTAGTAAATAAACTCATTTACTAATTTATTTACTAAGTAAATAATTAATTCACTTTAGTACAAAACGTATTTACTACTTGTAAATTGTGCTATTTACTTCAGTAATTTCATAAATATGCTTTAACTTTTGCAAGGGTTTATTTAGCATTTGCATTCATTTTAAATTAAATTATACTTTTTTCATCATATTTTTTATCTTTGTCTAAAAAAATTTTGTCTTTTATGAAAAAGTCAACAAAAATTACTATTCAAACTTAAAAATCTCAACTCCACTCAAACTCAACTCATTCACCAAATACCCCCCAAATATATTATTTACCTCTTTTTCCTAAGTTTCTCTGCAAAGAAGTAGGAATATTAAGTGCACTTCCATTACGGAAACTTCAAATTGGACTGATAACTACAAGTGGAAAACAAAATATTTTGAAAGCCGTGAACAAGTAAATGTTCATATTCACAGCCAAAAAAAAAAAAAAAAGAAGTAGACATTGTTAATAATATTATTATTATTATTTAGCGATAAGAAGTCAACAAGTCAACTAAGCAGAATAGTCTAACAAAGAAGCAACAATAGCTTTGCTAGCCAATGATTAAGGAAGCCTTATTGTGTTGGAGAATGGGAGAGAATATAAGAACAATGGAGATAAAGAAAACCGAAAACAAAAGATGGGTTTAAAACGTATTATTAAGAATACTTTTTTTTATTAAGGTTTTATTTACCTTCATTATTAAATTTGCTAAAGAGTTAAACTATAAATTTGACTTGATTAATTGAGTATAAGGGATATTCTGAGGTTGTTAGAATGATTTTCCTTAAAGTTTACAGAATTTGTCAAAAAAGAAAGAAAAAAGTTACTAACATAAAGCCAAAAACAAGATTAATTATGGAATTCCTAAAAACACAATATAAAACCTGACATTACCATTAAATTTAGAAAAAAGTTTAGGTACTTTTCCCTATGAAAGAGTGAACCCATCACCCTCTCTCACCCCTATTTATAGAATTCAGCATGTGACCATTTGTGGTTGATTTGAAACACTAGAAGTTTTTTAAAATTACGTCAAGGAATGTATTATAAATAGCAAATTTATGAAAATTAAAATAATTTAATATTTATTTAACTGTTAATTAGTAAATAAATTTATTTACTAATTTATGTACTAAGTAAATAATTAATTCACTTTAATACGAAACGCACTTACTACTCGTAAATTGTGCTATTTACTTCAGTAATTTCATAGATATGCTAGTATTCTTTAACTTTTGTAAATATATTATTTACCTCTTTTTCCTAAGTAAAACAGAATAGTCTACCAAAGAAGCAAGAAAAGCTTTGCCAGCCAATGATTAAGGAAGCCTTATTGTGTTGGAGTATGAGAGAGAATAAGAATAATGGAGGCAAAGAAAACTGAAAACAGATATGGGTTGAGGTATACTGAGAATACTTTTTTTTAAGATTTTATTTGCCCTCATTATTAAGTTTGTTAAAGAGTTTAGCAGTAAATTATCCCCAGGATACAATAAACCCTTGAATACAATATCTAGCAATAATATTGTATTCCAAAATAAGATATGAAACTTGTAAATTTCTGTAGTTTTTAAAAGTATAGAGGTGTCTTTTTATGAATCATTACTACCATGGTAATTCATGTAATCTTTTTTAAAAGGTGTCTCTTCATTGTAAAGACATCTCTTTTAGTATCGATTCAATTATGATAATTGATATATGTTATTGATAATAATTCAGTTTTATATGAAAATATACAATTTATAGACAAAATTGTTTGAAATAACTCAAAAAACACATTCAGAATATCTCATATCAGGATATATTGCGTAGCCAAGCACCTGACTAGCATGGCCGCACGACCCTCTCAGTCCTATTATGTATGATCTTATGTTAAATAAAAGTCATATTAGAATATCTCTTATGTATTATTGGTCTACAAAAAACAGACTAGTCCATGCCAACTCGTCAACTTTTGTCCCCCCACAAATCTTCTTCGGATAGGGTGATCGTTGAAAATAAGAACAGAAAATTTGCAAAGTTAAAAGATGAGAAACAAATACTAGTTTAAATATAGATTATATATGTATTAAACAGCTCAATTTATTATATATGCTGATGGAATATAATAAATTATTCATAGTATAGCCTCCGAAAGAATTGGAAACTTAAAAAGAGTGATTTTGATTCAATCATTAACTAAAAGGTTTTATTGGAAAATAAAACCATTAGTTATTAATATTTATTTTCAAGTTTGACCTGGCATGTTTTTGCCTGCCTTCTTTAGGCTTTTCCTTTTGGCTTTGAGCTTCATTGCCTTTTGGCGTATTTATTATTTTCTAATATTATTTATTTATTTGATTTATATGTAATATCTGAATGCAAGATATGAGAAAGAATTTTAGGTGTGAATGACCTAATTGGGATTTTTTTTTCCTTCCTCTAGGACTATTTATCCCTTATTGCCAATTTTTTAAAGAAAGTTTGCAAGTAATATTTAGTTGAAAGTTTCAGTTTACTTTAATTTTTGCTAGTTCAAAACGCACATATATGTATGTATCTATTCTGTAAAGCTGCATAAAAATAGTTTTATAGTTACATGAAACGTTTGAGAGAATTTAACATAGATTTCTAACTTTTCTAATTTCTTAATTTCTTTTCATATATCCATAATTTTTTTTCTAAAGAAACTCATTAGGTTGGATTTAAAGCATGTGAACCAATATGTATATAGAAGGGACTGTACACGGCATTTCTTTTGATAAGTTATTTGTATATTTTTTTGTAATGTATTATGATAATCACGTGATTCTAATATATAATTATTATAGTGTCATGTGACAATATTTTAAATAAAAAAATTATATATAAATTAATTAATTATTATAAGTTTTTAAATAAAAAGTTAGAATAATTGCATGTTTTGTGAATATGATATCATATATATGAGACACTTCTTAAATATGCACATATATATATACACACATATATGATATTGTGATGATTCATATATATATATATATATATGTAAATTCTCAAACCTTATCAACTATTTGTAATTTGTTTTTTGTATGATTTGATTTTATGTGACGGTTTGATGCGCATCCGTTTGGACTTCTCTTCCTAGTCCTTTTATCCGAATTTGGACGGAATAAAATGTGGGGCCTTTGTGGTGTTATCTTCCGCTGCCAAACAGGCAAAAATATTCGTAATATCTAGAGAAAAATGACACCAAATCTGTGTTGCGAAAAATCAAAAGAAAAACCAACCACACAAGATACACCAATATTTACGTGGAAAACCCTCCAATGCGAAGGGAAAAACCACGGGACTTTAGTCCGATATCAACTTCCACTAATCAACAATAATGGGATTACAAAGTTCTCTCTAGATACAACTAGAGGCTCACAATCATCAAGATAAAACATAATCTTGGCTAAACAACAAGGCTCATTATCAACAAGATGGATTTCAATACATAGCATAAAAAGAAATCAGTTTTAGATCTCAAGTGGGTATTTGGGAAAGCACCTTAGAGACACCAATTCGAAAATCAGAACTGGTAGACGAGAAGAGCTCGTCACAAGGATTCATCACGTCAAATTTGAGCACCAACGGACACCGTTTCACCGCTCAATCGTCTTGTACAAGCCCAAAAACTCCACCTTCTCTCTCTCTGTCTCTGTTTCTCCCTCACGCTCTCTGTTTTCGCACTCCCACAGCAGCCCCTTTTTTTTTTTTTTTTTCTTTTTCTGCCACTCTAATACACGGCTTGTTCAACAAGCCATTAATACCTCCTTTTTGCTTTTAATCAAAAGCTATTGGGCTTTTAGCCCATTATTGTCCAGCCCACAACATGGGGCGGACAACTCAACAATTCTCCCCCTCCGCATCATGTAGTGGGCTAGACCAAGCCCGTTCTCTGCTTGCACGCTTCAAGTTTCTCTTTAGGCAAAGATTTTGTCAACATATCCGATCCATTCTCACTTTTGTGAACTTTCTCCAAGTGCATTTGCTTTATTTCAAGAACATCACGAATCCAGTGATATCTTACATCAATATGCTTAGATCTTGAATGGAATATTTTTGAAGAGGTGGATGGCACTCTAACTGTCACTGTAGACAACGTACTTCTCTTGTTGCAGACTCAATTCTTCAAGAAACTTTTTCATCCACAAAACTTCTTTGCAGGCTTCAGTAATTGCAATGTACTCAGCTTCTGTACTGGACAAAGCAACACATTTCTGTAACTTAGACTGCCAAGAGACTGCTCCCCCTGCAAATGTCATCAAGAACCCCGAAGTGGACTTCCTGGAATCAACATCACCTGCCATGTCTGAATCTATGTACCCTTCTAAAATAGGTTCATCACTGCCAAAGCATAAACACACCCTAGAAGTACCTCTCAGATATCTTAATATTCATTTTACCGCTGCCCAATGTTCTTTTCCAGGATTAGAAAGAAATCGGCTAACAACCCCAACAGCATGAGCAATATCTGGTCTTGTGCAAACCATGGCATACATCAAACTGCCAACTGCAGACGCATAGGGAACTTTATTCATTTCTTCTTTTTCTTTCTCACTTGTTGGACATTGCTTAGAAGTAAGCTTAAAGTGCCCAGCAAGTGGAGAACAAACTGCTTTTGCCTTGCTCATATTGAACCTTTCAAGAACTTTTTCAATATAACCTTCTTGAGATAGCCAAAGCTTCCCATTCTTCCTATCACGGGAGATTTTCATGCCGAGTATTTGTTTTGCCGATCCCAAGTCTTCCATTGCAAAAGACTTACTTAACTCCTGCTTAAGCTTCTCAATCTTGCTAGTATCATGGCCAACAATCAACATATCATCAACATATAGCAGGAGGATAATGAAATCATCACTGGAGTATTTCTTTATAAATACACAATGATCAGATGAAGTTCTAAAGTACCCATGACTCACTATAAAAGAATCAAACTTCTTGTACCACTGTCTTGGTGCTTGTTTGAGCCCATACAAACTCTTTCGAAGCTTGCACACATGATTCTCCTTTCCCTTGACTTTGAACCCTTCTAGCTACTTCATATAAATTTCTTCTTCTAAATCACCGTGAAGAAATGTAGTTTTCACATCAAGATGCTCTATCTCTAAATTCAAGTGGGTAGCTAGACTAAGAACAACTCTGATGGATGACATCTTCACAACTGGAGAAAATATCTCTTCAAAGTCAACACCTTTCTTCTGACCAAATCCTTTCACAACCAACCGAGCTTTGTACCTTAGTTGTGAGCTATTATTTTCGGCTTTCAACCTGTAAACCTATTTGTTCTTAAGCACTTTCTTGCCTTTTGGTAACTGTACCAAGTCGTAGGTGTGGTTCTCACACAAGGATTTCATCTCGTCCTGCATGGCATTAGACCATTCTTTCTTTTGCTCAAGAGAAATTGCTTCTTGGTAAGTTTCAGGCTCTCCACCATCTGTAAGCATCACATACTCACTTGAACTGTATCTTGAAGTAGGTTGGCGCTCTCTAGTAGATCTTCTCAATGGAGGCTCATCTAGTGGCGGTGGCGGTGCTTGCTCAACTTGTTCAACTGGAGGGATAACATTATTAGCAAGAGGGGTAACATCATCAGCAGGAGGGGCTTCATCATCAACACTATCTCCACCATCTTCTTGCATGTCTCCCTCGTGATCAGTATTCACTACAGGTGGAGGAACTATATTCAAATTGACAGGAATCTCAACAGAGGAACTGGTCTTTTCAACTTTATCAGCACCATCACCAAGTTGATCTTCAAGGAACACAACATCTCTGCTTCTGACAATCTTTCTGTTCACTGGATCCCATAATCTGTACCCAAACTCTTCATGACCATATCCCAAGAAAATACACGATTTTGCCTTATCGTCAAGCTTGGACCTTTTATCTTTAGGAATATGAACAAATGCCCTGCAGTCAAAAACTCTCAAATAAACATAAGAGACATCTTTCCCTGTCCAAACTCTATTAGGAACATCACCATTCAAGGCAGCTGCTGGGGAAAGATTAATCAAGTCGGCTGCAGTCCTCATAACCTCCCCCCAAAAAGACTTAGGAAGCTTAGCATGAGAAAGCATACATCTTATCCATTCTTCAATGGTCCTGTTCATTCTTTCTGCCACACCATTTAGCTGAGGTGTCTTTGCTGGAGTTTTCTCAAGCCTGATTCCATGGACTTTGCAGTAGTTTTCAAATGGCCCCCTGTATTCACCACCATTATCAGCTCGAACTGACTTCAACTGCTTTCCTGTCTCTCTTTCAATCTTGGCATGAAATTCTTTAAAGACATCGAACACCTGGTCTTTAGTTTTCAAAGCAGTAGCCCAAACTTTTCTTGAGTGGTCATCAATAAAAGTCACAAAATAAAATGAACCTCCAAGAGTTTTAGTTTGCATAGAGCAGACATCAGTATGAATCAAATCAAGAATATTTGATCTTCTAGATGGAGGGTGTGAATGAAATGCAACTCTATGTATTTTTCCAACTAAACAATCAACACAAGTTTTAAGAGGCATACCTTGCAAACTGGGGAGGAATTGCTTTCTAGCAAGTATTTGTAGTCCTTTCTCGCTAATGTGTCCAAGCCTCTTATGCCAAAGATCAATACTTGCATCCTTCTGAATAGCATTTATTTCTCCCTTATTGAGCTTTGCTTGTGTGACATAGAGCGTATTCATCTTCTTTCCTCTTGCAATCACTAGAGAACCTTTGGTGAGCTTCCATTTACTTTCACCAAAATAATTAATAAAGCCCTCGTCGTCAAGTTTGCCTGTAGAGATCAAGTTGAGGCGAATATCCGGTACATGTCTGACATCCTTGAGTATTAATTTGCTTCCAAGATTGGTCTCCAACCAAATATCACCAATACCCACAATTTTTGAGGCATCACTGTTTCTCATCTTGACATTGCCAAAATCACCGGCAGAGTAAGAAGTGAAGAAATCACCATGAGCAGTAACATGAAATAAAGCACCAGAATCAATCACCCAATCACTATCCTGGCATGCGAGGTTAACATGACTATCATCACAAACAATGACAACATCACCCTCAGTGGCTACTGTATTAGTCTCTTTCTCATCTTTCTTTCCTTCACCCTGCTCTCTTTTCCAAATCCTGCACTCTTTCTTCATGTGACCTGGCTTATTGCAGTGGTAACACTTGAAACTTTTTCTGTATTAGGATTTTCCTCGAGGTGTATCCTTTTTGCCATAACCTTGAGGATGCCTGCTTTTGCTTCTTCCATGCCTTTCATGTTTTTCAGAAATAAGTACCTCAGAAGAAGATTCACCCTTTTCCTTTCTTCTGGCTTCTTCGTTGAGCAAACTGTCCTTAACCATCTCCATGGTTAGTTTTCCTTCTGGCGCTGAAGTACTTAGTGACACCACTAGTGTTTCTCAGCTTTCAGGCAATGAGCTGAGAAGTAACAAGGTTTGCAGCTCATCTTCAAGTTTCATCTTCATAGTTGTCAACTGGTTCACCAAGCCTTGAAAATCGCTTGTATGTTCAGTCATACTCTTTCCATCTATGTACTTCAAATTCACAAGCCTTCGAATGAGCGTGGCTTTATTTCTGAAAGTATTCTTCTCATACATCGCCGCTAACTTTTGCCAGAGAGCATCAGCTTTGGTTTCTTCAGCAATGTGATGGAATATATTGTGATCAACCCACTGCCTTACTGTAGCAGCAGCCTTCATATGCAATATCTCCCAGTCCTCATCACTCATTTTTTCTGGCTTTTCCTTGCCTAGAACAGGCCTAAACAAATCCCTGCAATATAGCATGTCTTGCATTTTCCGCTTCCAAATGGAATAATTCGACAGGGTTAATTTTATCATCCCAAACGAATTTTGTTCATCCATCTCAACACACAAGAATTTTTCTCTAGCCAACCAAAAGCTCTGATACCACTTTGTTGCGAAAAATCAAAAGAAAAACCAACCACACAAGAGACACCAATTTTTACGTGGAAAACCCTCCAATGCGAAGGGAAAAACCACGGGATCTTAGTCCGATATCAACTTCCACTAATCAACAATAATGGGATTACAAAGTTCTCTCTAGATACAACTAGAGGCTCACAATCATCAAGATAAAACACAATCTTGGCTAAACAACAAGGCTCATCATCAACAAGATAGATTTCAATACATAGCATAAAAAGAAATCAGTTTTAGATCTCAAGTGGGTATTTGGGAAAAACACCTTAGAGACATCAATTCGAAAATCAGAACCGATAGATGAGAAGAGCTCGTCACAAGAATTCACCACGTTAAATTTGAGCACCAACAGATACCGTTTCACCGCTCAATCATCTTGTACAAGCCTAAAAACTCCACCTTCTCTCTCTGTCTCTGTTTCTCCCTCACGCTCTGTTTTCGCACTCCCACAGCAGCCCTTTTTTTTTTTTTTTTTCCTTTTTCTGCCACTCTAACACACGGCTTGTTCAACATGCCATTAATACCTCCTTTTTGCTTTTAATCAAAAGCTATTGGGCTTTTAGCCCATCATTGTCCAGCCCACAACATGGGGCGGACAACTCAACAATCTGTAAATATTAGATATACTTTATTTACCACATATATATATATATATATATGTATTTTTTTTTTTTGCTGAGGGATATGATATATAGATGGACTTTACTTGTGTCCTCAACATATTTCTCTTTGGTCAGTACACAATAAAGTACGACAAAAACATAAATTGAGAGAGAAAGAGATATGGCTTCTGTGGAAGTGGTAGCTTCTGGCTCATATAAGCCTCACGCTGTATTCATTCCGTTTCCACTCCAAAGCCACATAAAAGCAATGCTCAAATTCTCAAAGCTGCTTCACCGAAAAGGCTTTTCCATAACCTTTGTCAACACCGAGTTCAACCACAACCGCTTCCTCAGAAGCACTTCTCCCGACCTCCAGAGCTTCCTCTCCGGCGGCTTTTCCGCTATTCATTTTCGCTTCGAAACGATTCCCGATGGCCTTCCGCCTTCCGACCCGGATTCCACACAGGACATACCTTCTCTCTGTGATTCCGCTTGGAAGAACATGTCGGCTCCGTTTCTTCAGCTCCTCAAGAAAATAAACGACAATGAAAAAGATGCTGGAGGTGGTGTCGTTTCTCCCGTGACATGCATCGTTGCGGACGGATTCATGTCGTTTGCGGTCGGATCAGCTGCTCAGCAGCTTGGAATCCCTCTGGTGAAGTTCTTCTCTATTTCTGCGTGTGGCTTGCTGGCTTTGAAACAGTTGCGTCCAGCTCTTGAAAAAGGACTTGTACCATTGAAAGGTGAGCATTTTATTCTTATAGCTAGTACTTATTTACTTGTTCTTCAATATTCATTGTGTTCTTCTCAAGGTCGACGGAAAAAAATAGTTATTTGGACAACACACGACTTCTATTTCAAACTACCTGTCACGTAGTGAATTTTTTTTTTTTTTTTAAGCCAATTTAAAAAATATTCTTGAATTGATAGTATTAAGTTTTTAGTATTTTCACTGTAACTATCAGATTATTTATTAATCATAGTAACTATCATAAGTTAGTATAATATTAATTATTAAATCTTAATTTTGAAATATAATTTATGTATTTTATTTAGTAAGATATAAAAGGAATCCTAAATGGCTCCGGAAAAATTATAAGCTTTGCATAAATCCGCTGTCGCAGCTCAACCTTTACAAACAAAACAACAAATTTGAGGTGGGGCCTACATAAACTGATAGAAAGAAAACCAAGCCCACGCACATACTAGAAGATAGCAGAGTCCTCTATTATTTATTTATTTATTTATAAATAGACTTCTACAAAAATATATATATATATATATATATATATATACGTGTACTGACTGCTGTGGAATTAGACTTTTAATTGTTTTTTTTTTCTTTTTGGTAAATTAGACTTTTAATTGTCGTTTGATAGATGTATGGGTAGTGTTTAATATATCAACTCAAGCATGTATGGGTAGTTTTTAATGAGATGTAAAAACATACTGTTTGGAATAAATAATATTGTAACTCAAACGTCCTATGGATCAACAAACAACGAAAATTTTCTTAAAAAAAAAAAAAAAAACAAACAAACAACGAAAATGTATTTATTTCTAATAGAAAAATAAGAAAATATTTATTTACTATTAAGATATAAAATGACGTTTTACTTACAACATATATTATTATTTATATTATTATTTCCGCAGAAAAAAATAATGTGATTTGTATATTCTCTAACAAAAACATTTTCAAGATATATATATATATATATATATATATAATATGTAGGAAAACAGTACAAAAAAGAAAACGACAATTACTTCTAGTTGGCGCGTGTAGGCACGTACAATTGGTGTCACTTGCAAGTACTATTTTTATAATTCTTGTGATTATTACTGATAGACCTAGCGTAAGAACAAAATGAAAATAAAAATAAAAAACAGTATCCTCAACGAAATACTTTTTTTGCGCGCTGAACCTTGCTTTTTGTTTTATCAAAATCTCAGGTTTTCTCCCATATTTTCATAAATGATACTATCATCAATTATGTTATTAATTTTGTGTTAAGATCCTCACTTTTGACAAAATTTGACCAATTGTTATGGTTCGATGTAAGAAACATTTTATCCACAAATTTGACCGGATTAATTGAGTATAAGGGATATTCTGAGGTTGCTAAAATGATTTTTCCTTTAAGTTTGCAGAATTTGTTAAAAAAGAAAAAAGAAGTTACTAACATAAAGTCAAAAACAAGATTAATTATGGAATTCCTGAAAACACAATATAAAACGTGACATTCCCATTAAATTTAGAAAAAAGTTTAGGTACTTTTCCCTATGAAAAAGTGAACCCATCACCATCTCTACACCTCTATATATAGAACTCAGCATGTGACCATGTGTGGTTGATTTGAAACACTAGAAATTTTTTAGAATTACGTCTAATAAATAGCATATTTAAGAAAATTAAAATAATTTTATGGTATATTTATTTAACTGTTAACATAAGTAAGATATTAACTAGTAAATAAACTTATTTACTAATTTATTTACTGAGTAAATAATTAATTCATTTTAGTATAAAACGCACTTACGGTTCCTAAATTGTGCTGTTTACTTCAATAGTTTCATAGATATGCTAATATTTTTTTAACTTCGGTAAATATACTATTTACTTCTTTTTCCTAAGTTTCTCTGCAAAGAAGTAGGAATATTATAAGTCTCTTTCAAGTAACTAAGGATGATAATATCGTATTTGATTTTTTTTTTTTGTGGGCATTACAGGTGAGAGCAATCTAACAAAAGACATTCTAGACGCATTTATAGACTGGGTTCCAGCAGGAATGAAAAGTGTAAGATTAAGAGATCTACCAGCGTTATCACAAATTACAGACTCGGACGATCTCATGTTTAACTTTGGCATGGAAATAGCTGAAAAAGCTTTTGAAACTTCAGCTGTTGTCATTCACACTTTTGATACACTAGAAAGAGAGATTCTAGATGTTCTTTCATCCACATTCCCAAATTTGTATGCAATTGGCCCATTCCAATTTCTTCTCAATCAGTTACCAAAAGATCCTCTAAAGCCTATTCAATACAGCTTGTGGAAAGAAGAAACCGAGTGCCTAAAGTGGCTCAACACCCAGAAGTCAAATTCTGTGATTTATGTGAATTTTGGAAGCATTACGGTGTTGACACCACAACAAGTGGTTGAATTTGGATGGGGACTTGCAAATAGTAGTTATCCATTTTTTTGGGTAATTAGGCCTGATCTGGTAATAGGTGAATCAGCTTGTTTGTCACAAGAATTCATGGCTGAAACTAAAGAGAGAAGCCTAATTACAAGTTGGTGCCCACAAGAGGATGTCCTTAACCACCCATCAATTGCAGGGTTCTTAACGCATTGCGGTTGGAATTCGATTCTTGAGAGTCTCTCTAGCGGAGTGCCTATGTTGTGCTATCCTTTCTTTGCAGAGCAACAAACAAATTGTAGGTTTGTTTGTAATGAGTGGGATGTTGGCTTGGAGATTGATAATGATGTAAAGAGAGGTCAAGTGGAAAATCTTGTTAGAGAGTTGATGGAGAGAGAAAAGGGTAAGAACTTGAAGAGTAAGGCCATGGAGTGGAAGAAATTGGCAGAAGAGGCCACTGGTCCACAAGGTAGTTCATCACTGAACTTGCACAATTTGGTGAACCAAGTTCTTTTGGCCTAAAAGCTATCTAGATCTTGAGGTTAAAGATTGACCAAAATATTGTGGTAGTTGCTATATTGTTGTCAAAATATTGTAGTACTTGCTATATCGTTGTTCTTTTGCCTTTTAAGCTCTTAAACTTTTGAGGTCTTGGCACTTGAATATTCAATTTTAAAATCTTGATTTCTCTGTCTCCGTGCTTACAAAAGGGCTGCTCTGGTAGATCCTAAATTTCAAGTGAGAAACAAAAAAATGATTTCCCAATAAACTAATATTCTACACTCCAGGGAGTCCTGACTTGTTTTCTGCCAAAACATGTGACTAATGAAGAACCAGGATAAAATTTGGTTCTTCATCTGTCCCGAAGATTTTTTATTTTTATTTTTTAATATATGCAGTTTCAGGTGGCTGACAATAATAAAAAAAATAATAATAATTTCAGCCATGACGAACACTGACACTAAATGTTCGAAGAGAATGGTGCATATATTTTTATCTTTATTTTTACTATACTGTATTAAAAAAGTTAAAAGTGTTACTTTATTCACTTGACATGCAACACCTTTTTTTCTTTTCCTTTTCCTTTCCGTTTTGTTTTTTCATTCTCTCATCTTTTTTCATTTTTTAGTCATAATTTAAATTATTTTTCTCAAATATATCCATATCTAAATTTTTTTTATGACCCAGATGAACTACTATTTTCTTATAATATCTTATCTCACAAATAATTTTCTATTTGATTTACTCTTATAATATCTTGGGTTGGACCCTGTCGAAATGGAGGTCGCAATTCCGTCCAGACAAAGACGCGATTCCATTACATCCCAGACGCGAATTCATCACAACCCAGATGCTATTCCGCTGAGTCTCAATCACGATTCTGTTGCGAATCTAACTTTGATTACAAAATATAGTTTTAAATGGCGGCTCGTCGGAGAACTTCACCGGAGTCGACGCCATTGAAATATCAGCTTGGACTACACTCAGCCATACATATCATTGCTGACTGATTTCATACCCATGCCAACTAGGGTGCTTACCGATGACCCTTAGCTTTACTCAATGTGGGGCCTAGGTTGTGTAATAGCCACACAAAATCTATCTACTATCCAGAGAAAAGCGACACAAAATATATAATAGAGATGTGCTTTTATTATTATTATTATTATTATTTAATTTTTAGCTATTGAAAATAATAGATGTATTTCCCCTCTCTCCTCAGCATATTTCTCTTTGATCACTACACACTAAATAAATTGACAGAGCGAGAGAGAAATGAATTCTGTGGAAGAAGAAGTAGGAGCTTATTCTGGCTCATGTAAGCCACACGCCGTATGCCTTCCTTTTCCAGTCCAAAGCCACATAAAGGCAATGCTCAAATTCTCAAAGCTGCTTCATCAGAAAGGCTTTTCCATAACCTTTGTCAACACCGAATTCAACCACAATCGCTTACTCAAAAGCACTTCTCCCGACCACCACCACTTCCTCTCGGGCAGCTTTTCCGATAATCGCTTTCGCTTCGAAACGATTCCCGATGGCCTTCCTCCTTCCGACCCTGATTCCACACAGGACATGCCTTCTGTCCGTGATTCCGCCTGGAAGAACATGTCGGTTCCGTTTCTTCAGCTCCTCACGAAAATAAACGACAATGGAAAGGAAGCTGGAGATCGTGTCGTTTCTCCCGTGACTTGCCTTGTTGCTGACGGATTCATGTCGTTTGCCGTCGGATCAGCTGCTCAGCAACTTGGAATTCCTCTGGTGAGCTTCTTCTCTACTGCTGCGAGTGGCGTGTTGGCTCTGAAACAGTTGCGTCCGCTTCTTGAAAAAGGACTTGTACCATTAAAAGGTGCGGACTTTATATATTTAGCTACTACTTATTTACTTATTCTTCAATATTGATTGTGTTCTCGTAAGGTCAAAAAAATATTAGTCATTTGAAACAACACATTGAATATATTTCAAACTCCCCGTTACAAAGTTTTTTTTTTTTTTTTTTTTAAGGCCAATTTAAGGACTCGCTTAAAAATTTCTCGATTCCTATTTAAAAAAATAGTATTGCATCAATAGTATAAATTTTGATTATTTTTTGTGTAACTATCAAATTATTTTAGTGATTATATTAATTATTAGTAATTATCATAAGTTAATACTGTGTCATAATGGCAATTATAATAAGAAAAAATATTAGGGACATTAATTTTAATCTAATTTTTGAGTATCAATTTATGTGATAGGTGAGTTGTAATTTTTTATTAGTAGATATGTAAAGGATTATATCATTAATCAATTATTTTTATGATTATTCTCATCTATGCCTCGTGAATTTTAGAGTCACTCTAACTTTGTTAGGATTTTTGTTAAAAACAAATGAAAAAAGCTCACATGACTGCACTTAACTAACTTTTTTTTTGTTAGTTTTTAACTGAAATTCTGATAAAAGAAGTAAAATGGATTACATTCAAAGTTCATGGGGCAAAATCTGAGTGTTCAAGATGCAATATGGGAGTGATCATAAAATTCAAGGGGCAAAAATGAGAATAATCATTATATCTACCATTGAAAATATTACAATGCACCGTCATGTGAGTTAATATTCAAAAATTGAGATTAAAGTTAATGTCTCTAGTGTCACTCTTCTAACAGTGACTTGTGATTATTGTTGATAGACCTAGCGAAAGAACAAAAAAAAATCACAAAAATCAAAAAATCAAAACCAATATTCTCAATGAAATATTTTTTGTGTGCTAAACCTTGTTTTGTTTTATCGAAATATCATGTTTTCTCCTATGATTTCATGAATGCTATTATATATCATCAACTTTGTTCTTAATTTTGTGCTAAAACCCTATTTTTGACAAAATTTGAGCAAATGTTAAGGCTCGATGTAAGAAACATTTTAACCATAAATTTGACCAAATTAATAGAGAATAAGGGATATTCCGAGGTTGCTAAAATGATTTTTCGCACTTAAAGTTTAGCAAAATTTGTCAAAAAAGAAGTTAGTAACATAAAGTTAAAAATGGGTTCATGACATTCCTCAAAACTAGGGATGATAACGGAGCAAGACGGGGCAAGGTTAGAAAATGTTTTTCCATCCCCATTCCCATTTAAACAGAAGCAGAGCTGGGGATGGGAATTCCCTATTGGAGGGGCTTTCCCATACACACCTATTCTCCATATATTATAATTATAGATTTGAAAAAAAAAAAAAAAAAAGCAAACAATAAAATCAAAAATGAAATATAAATTAAGGTTAAAACCAAAGATTATATAAACGAATAAAATTCTGAACATATGCAAATGGAATCTTAAATAAAGGTCTCATCAAATGTTATAAACTCTAAAAACTAAACTTTTATAAAACACTTAAAGCTGAAAAATCTTGAAACCATAAAAAATAAACATAAAATTCTCATTCTTTGTCTATTTGATATATATATATATATATATATATGAAATCACACATGTATATATATGGGGACATGGGTGGGGCGGGGAGTGGAGTGCTTTTCCCAACCCCGCTCCGCTAATTTTCTGGAATAAGATTTCATCCACATATCCCTCCCCATCTTCGAATTTTATCTCCCATCCCCGTCCCGTTTAGAATGAATCCCTATGAGACCTCATAATATTTCTATCCAATCCTATGGGTAATATTGCCATTCCTACTAAAAACACATCATAAAAGACAACATTATGGTTAAATATCTAAAAAGTTATGTACTTATCCCATGAAAAAATTGAACCCATCTGACAATCTGTGCACCTTATTGTATTCAGCATGTGGCCATATGCGATTGATTTGAAACACTAAAAGTTATATATTATTAAGCTAAGGAATATATAATAAATAGTACATTTATGAAAGCTAAAAATGAGTAAATAGTATATTTATGAAACTTTTGAAGTAAATAGCATATAAATTAATAAATAGTTTATTTATTAAGTAAACTGTTAATTTACTCTTAGTATTAAACGTACTTACTTTTTTTTTAATTCATAAAACGTACTTATTACTTGTAAATAGTTGTAAATATGCTATTACTATTTTAACTTCTTGTAAATATGCTATTTATTTCTTTTTCCCATTAAGTTTTTCTGCAAAGAGAAGTAGGATTAAGTTTCTTTCAAGTTACTAAGGATGATATTATCGTATTTAATATTTCTTTTTTTTATTATTATTTTTTTCTTGTGACCATTACAGATGAGAGCAGTCTAACAAACGACATTTTAGACACATTTATAGATTAGATTCCGGGAATGAAAAGTATAAGATTAAGAGATCTACCAATGTTATCACAAGTTAAAGATTCCAACGATCTTACGTTTAACTTTGTCATGGAAATGGTTGAAAAAGCTTCTGAAGCTTCAGCGATTGTCATTCACACTTTTGATGCACTTGAAAGAGATATTCTTGATGCACTCTCATCCACACTCCCAAATTTGTATGCATTTGGCCCGCTTCAATTTCTTCTCGATCACATATCAAAAGATCCTTTAAAGCCTATTCAATACAGGTTGTGGAAAGAAGAAACCGAGTGCCTAAAGTGGCTGAACATCCAGAAGCCAAATTATGTGATTTATGTTAATTTTGGAAGTATCGCGGTGTTGACACCAAAACAAGTGGTTGAATTTGGATGGGGACTTGCAAATAGCAATCATCCGTTTTTTTGGGTAATTAGACCTGATTTGATCATTAGTAAATCAGCTTGCTTGTCACATGAGTTCATGGCTAAATCTAAAGAGAGAAGCCTAATTTCAAATTGGTGTCACAAGAGGATGTCCTTAATCACCCATCAATTGGAGGATTTTTAACACATTGTGGTTGGAATTCAATCATTGAGAGTCTCTCTTGTGGAGTGCCTATGCTGTGCTATCCAATCTATGCGGATCAACCCACAAATTGTAGGTTTGCTTGTTGTGAGTGGGATGTTGGCTTGAAGATTGACAATGATGTAAAGAGAGGTCAAGTGGAAACTCTTGTTAGAGAGCTGATGGAGAAAGAGAAGGGTAAGAAAATGAAGATTAAGGCCACGAAGTGGAAGAACTTAGCAGAAGTGGCCACTAGCCCACAAGGTAGTTCATCCACACTCCCAAATTTGTATGCATTTGGCCCGCTTCAATTTCTTCTCGATCACATATCAAAAGATCCTTTAAAGCCTATTCAATACAGGTTGTGGAAAGAAGAAACCGAGTGCCTAAAGTGGCTGAACATCCAGAAGCCAAATTATGTGATTTATGTTAATTTTGGAAGTATCGTGGTGTTGACACCAAAACAAGTGGTTGAATTTGGATGGGGACTTGCAAATAGCAATCATCCGTTTTTTTGGGTAATTAGACCTGATTTGATCATTAGTAAATCAGCTTGCTTGTCACATGAGTTCATGGCTGAATCTAAAGAGAGAAGCCTAATTTCAAATTGGTGTCCACAAGAGGATGTCCTTAATCACCCATCAATTGGAGGATTTTTAACACATTGTGGTTGGAATTCAATCATTGAGAGTCTCTCTTGTGGAGTGCCTATGCTGTGCTATCCAATCTATGCGGATCAACCCACAAATTGTAGGTTTGCTTGTTGTGAGTGGGATGTTGGCTTGAAGATTGACAATGATGTAAAGAGAGGTCAAGTGGAAACTCTTGTTAGAGAGCTGATGGAGAAAGAGAAGGGTAAGAAAATGAAGATTAAGGCCACGAAGTGGAAGAACTTAGCAGAAGTGGCCACTAGCCCACAAGGTAGTTCATCCATTAACCTTGACAATTTGGTGAGCCAAGTTCTTTTGCCAAAAAGCTAGCTTCATCTTGATATAAACGGTTGATCAAAGTGTAGTACCTGCCTTTTTTTTTTTTTTTGGTAAGAAAATTGGTGTTATCTTTATCCAAGCAACTGTTGAACTTTAAAGAATCCACTAGTACATAGTTTATATTAAGGAATAAACTCACGCATGTAACATGATTCGAACCTTATTTGAGGGATAAAAGTATAACCTCCAAACAATACTTCTCACCGCCTTATCACCACCACCGTTGGTATGGTACGTACTTGCTATTGTTTGCTTTTCGTCGGTAGTTATTATTATTCTTATTATTATTATTGTCCTGTTTGCTCTTGTTCTTCATATTTATCTGTGTGCTTTTTTTTTTTTTTTTTTGTGAAAGTATTTATTTATGTGATTATTTCTTAATTAAACTTGAACAAAATTGCCTCATTCGCTTTAATTGAATCGGTGTCTTGCGTAAAATGAAGAATTTTCAAATTTCTGAGTCATAAATCGAGCAGGAAAAAGATTGTTTTGGAGCATCGAATAGAACCATTATTTGTCTTTAGCGATACATGTATATTGAACCACAAAATAAAAATAAAAATAAAAAAGACCAGTCTACCAACAGAAGGAAGAAAGCTTTGCTGCTGATTAAGGAAATCCTTGGAATGCAGCATATGTATGTATGTTTCCTGTCCTTGAGTAAATAAACAAACCATGTACAGACGGGTCTCTTATCTGACAATTGTATATTTGATCAATGCGATTTTTTATTTTTTCAGATTTATGTAACAATTAGTTGATGATTACATGTAACAACATGATATTTTGAAACATTTACAAATATCAACAGAAAATATTAAATATTAATAAATTAGATATTAATATTGATATTATAGGTATTGAATCAACTGATCGTCGGATAAGAAATTTTGTCTATATATTCAAGTGGTTCATATATCTAAACTTACAAATGTTACAAATATCAAAAATTTATTCAAGTGATATTATATGTACTGGATTATGATTTTCCTATTTTCTTTTTTAATAAATTTGAATGAAAATTTTAGTTCTTCCTCTCTGTTCATATGAAAGTATAATTTAGGAAAAAGTACATGAATGATATAAATTTAAAGACTATTACATCAATATGATATAAAAAATAAGTACTAGAATAACATAACATAAAATTAAAACTAAAATTAATTAAAATTTATATTATGTTAGTTAAGAATGAGGTATTTGTATCATGTTGGTTAATAAATAAAAAAAAGATAGTTATTTAAGTAATTTTCTCTATTAAAAAATTATTTATTAAACAGCTAGCCGTATTTATTAAATATAATAACATAGGGCAACATGTTTATTATTTATTAATGTTTGCTACTATTCGTTAAAAACATGTTCAATTTTTATTGAGTAACGGACTGTTGAAAGGTGTACGTGCCTCAATTTAAAATTAGAAATAAAAATTTAGTTATATCTCTACTTATAAAGAAAAATTATGATTTTCTTGATTTAGAAAAAAAGGAAATATATTATTTAAAATAAAATTATTTATAAATTTCTTTCACAATATCCCATTTAAAAACTCTGTTAGGTTGGTGCTCTACGAAAGGGAAATTGAAGGGAAGAAGCCAAGAATGAGGAATGAAAGCAAGGTTTTTTTAGTTGGAGATCCAAATGCAAAGGTTTAGGGTTTGTTTAGTTGGTTAACTTATTTTAAACTAAATTGTACTTTTTTTATAAAGTTTTTTGTCTTTTCTGAAATTTTTTTTATCTTTTCTGAAAAAGTCAACAAAAATTACTATGCAAACTTAAAAATCTCAACTCAACTCAAACTAAACTCATTCACTAAACACCCCCTTAAAAGCTGGGACCACAAGCATAATTATTCCTAAAAGACATGCAAAGAAAAAAAAAAAACAAAAGGAACTTCTTCCGGTGTGGGGGGGGGGGGAGGGGGGGTTGTATATTTTTTATCACTGATAAGGTAAAATTTGTTACTGTCCCGATTTTAATCCAACCGTAAGAAACATTGAAGGAATACCAAACTAAAATAAGGCCACATACGATTCCATCAAATTAAATTATTTATAAAAAAATTTAAAATACAAAAATTAATTCATTTAATATTAAGGGGCTGCTTGGTTCACAAGTTTGAGTTAAGATTCTTAAGTTTAGTTTGAGTTAAGTTAAGTTGAGTTTAAAAGTTAAGTATTAGGTAAAAAGTTTGAGTTGAAAAGTTTGAGTTGAATTAAATGTTTGGTGAAAAAATTTAAAATAAAAAGTTGAAATTGAGTTGTGTTTGGTAAAAAATTTTAAATTAAAAAAACAATATATTAGTAAACCAAAATAATATATTTAAAATATATTAGTGTACATAATAATATATTCTTCAGATCATAATAAACAGTAGCATATCTTTATTATTTTTTTAAAAAATTAATTATTCTTTTTCATTTTTATCCATTTCTCTCTCATTTCTTTTATCTCTCCTCCTTTTCTCTCTCTATCTATTCCGACCGGCGTGGTACCACTCTGGCGAATGGAGTCAGGCGACGACAGTGGAAGAAATTGGGCGCCCCAGAGACCGTCGCAATCTCGACGATGGCGATAAAGAGGTTGCGAGTCGTGGCGGTGGGAAGATTTGAGATCGATCGTGAGTTGCAATGACCACTGCGATGATGGCAATGATGATACCTACAATCTCCAACAGAACCAGCGACACCAATACCAACATCAAAAATTCCCTCTTCTTTTCTCTCTCTCTCTCTCTCTCCTCTCTCTCACCAGCCCCAGTACCTCCACCCTTACCTCATCAAATCCTCGTCCTCCTCTCTCTCCCTCTACTACCCATCTCGCTTCTCCAACTCCACTTTCCTCTACGAGATTTTCAACTCCGATCTCACCATCGCCGCCTACTCCTACTCGCCACTCTCTCTCAAGCCACTTTTTTTCTCCTCCCAACCCCTGCCGGAAACAACCCCCCAGGCCACCCCTTCTGACTTGCTCTCTCTGCTCGGCCCCAACCGGTTTTCTCGAAGGAACAGCGCCATAACAGACACCAAGAAGAACCCATTCTCGATCAAGGTCGGAATGACCCAAATGCTATGCGGCGGCGTCATTCTCGAGGTCACCGCTGTCGACCAAGCCAAGCTCACCGAGGACACTGGAGCTTGTGCGATTTCCGAGCTCTGTTCGTCTGTGGGTGTCGCAATCTCGGCGAAGCCCCGAGGAGGGTGAGGGAAGGGGCGGCGATGGGCGAGGAGGGAGGGAGAAGTCAGGCGGTGTAGATGGGCAACAGGGAAACCAAGGACACGAGCGATTGGGAACAGAGCTGCAGCCACAGACATGCCATCCACTGGTTGCACAGTAAACCAGGTTTGGAATACTATGTAATGGTTCATTGGAGAGTTTAAGTTGAAGTGAATAACCAAACGAAAAAAGTTGAGTCTAAACTCCAAAAATGGAGTTCAAACGGGTCAACCAAACGAGCCTTTAAGGCTCGTTTAACTAAATTATAACTAAATTATAACTAAATTATTTAGTTTAACTATAACTAAATTATATTTTTATATTAGTTTTTATTTTTTAAGAAAATTAAAAAAATTATAATTAATTTTAAAAAATGAACGTATTTTAATTTAAAAATTTTATTTTTAATTAACTTAATAAATGAAGATTAACTTAACAAATGAAGATTAAGCTTCCATGCTGTCCGTAAAATTCGTCCAGTCGAGGAGGCCGGAGGAGCTCGCGCTGCCGTGGGGAGGGGAAGTTGGATTCGCGTCGACATCAGACGTCACCGAACGGCTTGGTGAAGCTCTCGCTAGATGCTGTGGGCGTAGATCTGGTTCCCGGCTATGGTGGTTGGACGAGAGACGGCACTGCGGCGGCAGATCTGATTTCAAATATCGCATATACACGGCTGGGTTGCGACAAATCTGGTTGTTTGTCTTCGTGCTCGTTGAGGTGCCATCCAAGTTTGAGTTTTTGCTCACCTTTGCCAAGAATTATACTTTGTTTTTCTTTTTGGTAGCTGCGAATTTTTGTTTCCCCTGAGATTTGATGAGTTTGTTGTAATTATAGTTTTTGATGGATTCCTCCATGTTTTAATTTTGTTTTGAACTTGTGAATGATTATGGTGGACCCATCCCTATTAAAGCTGAGAAAAAGAAGTTATTGCTTCATTAAATCGTATTATTGTCAGGTAAGAGCAGAATTGAGATCCAAGATTTGGTTTAACCTCCAACAGCAAAGGGAAGCAATATCCTGAAAAAAAAAAAAAAAAAAATATATATATATATATATATATATGTATATGTATATTAAGTTAATAGGGTGTGGAATCCTGTTACAGCAACTCCACTTCTTTCTCAAGGGGTTAATTTCAAATAATTTGTTTAGGTTTTTTCAAGGAAAGAAAAAGAAGAGTTCATCTGTAGCTGAAGAAAGGGGAGGAAAGAAAAAAGAGTTCATATTCGCACTGTCGCCACCGTTCGTCTGGAGTAGGTAGGCTTGCAATTCCAGTTGAAACCAAGAAATTAAAAAGAAAAAAACTCATGAACATAATCGCGATTAAGAAAGGGGAAGATCAAAATTCTCTGTTTTTTTCCTACTTTTCTTTTTTCTTTTTTCTTTTTTTTCAAGTGTAATAATCACATGTAAGTGTCATATGGTATTTTTTGTACATCTATTCAATCTAGACCGTTAAAATTAATCGAGAGGTAGACAATTTTTACTACATCGGTGAGGGAAAAAGTACGGAATCAGCCAAAACAAAAACAAAAAACAAAAGGGCGCGAAAGTATGTAGCGGTAATGAAACCAAAGCGGAAAAATTCAAATCTAAAATCAAACGAAATAAAAAGAAATCATTTTATTTTAGAGAGAGAGAGAGAAGAGAGAGGAGAGAGAGAACCATGAAGGTCGAAGCAAAGCGCTCCGTCATCGAGATCCAAGACGACGAAGGCGACGGCGACGGCGACGGCGACGGCGACGAAGACTTCTTCTCTCAGGTGGCCGCAGTGGAGGCCGCTGCGCTCGCCTCCTCCAAGCGCCGGCGAGTCACGCCGTCGCTAAACGTCGTTGTCGTTCCGAAATCCCTTGCTGCTATCTCCAACTCCAAGAAAGAGATCTCCGCCCCCGCCGCCGGTGACTCCGACGAAGGTTTGTACATGGCCGCCCTCAAGGGAAACCACAGCCTCGTACGTCAAGCAGCCGCCGCCAAAGGAAACGACGCCGTCTTCGGCGGCGGAGGCGGAGGAGATTCCTGCTTCAAGTGCGGGAAGTCCGGGCACTGGGCTCGTGACTGCGATTCAGCACCTGGAGGAGGCGGCGGCGGAGGTGGAGGGAATTATGGTAATTCTGATCCTTCGATCCCTGAGAAGAGCTGTCCCTGTGGATTAGGGATTTGTACGGTTCTCACGGCCAATACTGAGAAGAATCGGGGTCGGAAGTTCTACAAATGCCCTCTCAGACAGGTTTTGTTCATCGATTAACTCGTTTTTAGGGTTCGATTTTCCGTTTCTAAGCTTCGACTTTTCTTTGTTTGGCAGGAAAATGGAGGGTGTGGTTTTTTCGAGTGGTGTGACAATGCTTCTGTTGAGAATAGTTATTCCATGGTGGGTAGGAATGGAAATTACACATCTGATTCTTCGTTTCCAGGGCTGCCTTGTCCCTGCGGTGCAGGTTTATGCCTCATCTTGACTGCAAAAACTGGAAAGAATATCGGCCAGCAATTCTATCGGTGCCCTGCCAACCAGGTAGTTTTTTTTTTCTTTTCTTTTAGCTAATGATTTTAATTTAGTTTATTGCAAACTACGTTGTTTGAATTTGCCACTTTTTGTTAGTTCTGTAAATTTTTCACGTTAAACAGAAATAAATTGATATGGATGTTCAACTTATTGGCAAGGAGAAAAAAATGAATAAAAAAAATCATTACATTATTTAGCTCTATAGCAAGTTAGCTTAATGGATTTTCAAAAGGTTGGATTCCATCTGTTAGCTTGGTATGCTATGTGCACGAATATAAAATATTTGGGGCTTCACACGGCATCAGCTCTGCAAGAGATAAGATGGAACTCACAAAGGTGGTTCCAATGGTGAGGATGAAGACCGCCTTGTATCTCTTAGAGTGAGCTCTGTGCAGAGTTGAATAGAATCACTTGTGTTTGAATGTTTGTTGTACTTGTATGCAAAAACTTTGGCTTTGAAGTAGAAAAGAGTGAAGGATGTGATTTAGTTGAAATGCATATGTTGGTTGAGTCCTACTTTATAGAGTAAGTTAGTTCTCACATTATCATGAGGAAAACTTTCAATTATTTGTGGTCTAGCAGAACCTGCAACATATTTATAATGATGTGAAGGAAAAAAAAAAGTTCATTTTGTGGTTTATGGTTTCTGTCGATAGGGAAGTTCTTGTGGTTTCTTTAAGTGGTGCAATGAGAATACCACATCAGTTGGTGCTCCGGTCAGTATCCCGAAGGCCTTTTACAATTCCAGTGACGCTAACAACACAAGCTACACTGTCAGAGCCGGGTCTTCTTGTTTTAAATGTGGTAAGGAAGGGCATTGGGCGAGAGACTGTTCCATTCCTTCATCGAATGCTCCTGCTGACTTGGGAGGAAGATCAGCTTCTTCAGGCACATGCTATAAATGTGGTAAGGCTGGGCACTGGTCAAGGGACTGCTCTTCTTTTTAGACTCTGAAATGTGTGGTTGAAACACTTGATTTGACATTTTGTGGACTGCTGTTAACTTGATGGTGATTAGTATGATAGTAAATCATCATCCCTAAAACCTTAGGAGGGGTTTCGGTTTTGGTGGATGGAGATTGTTGTTTGGAAGCTCTTTTTGTCTGACATGGTTCGCATCATGTGAGTTTTTCTTTGCAAGCTCCTCGGCCATGAACTGTTTTGGGTACATTTTGATGTTTAGGTGTGAAGTAAAGGGAAAAAAGATCCTGCAGTAGATCAAAAAACTATGAAATGTTTGAAAGATAGACCAACCTTCTACTTTAGAATCTTCTCTCGTTGTGTTAATATTTTTCCTGTTATGTTGTTAGTAAACGAAGAGAACAAAGACTTTAAACTTTGTTTGATCTAGTTATAACTGAAATTATTATGAATGCTTTAGGAAATTCTCATCAAGCTGACATCGTTAATAGGGAGAAGTTAAAAATAAAAAATAAAAAAGGAAGGATATATAGAATCTTTCAATAATCCAATAAAGTTACAAGCATGGAGTAATTCATTTTATTTTTCTGAGTCATAATTTCAGGGAAACAACAGGGTCCTATGCACTTAATTCGTGTTGGCTTCAAAAGGAGCAATTTAGGGGTGGAATTTACAGGCTGTTTTCAACTCTTCTCCGGGTTTGTCCCCTGCAAGTCCACTGTCCACCCATTTGGAATAGCCCCCTTCCATGTTGCTCACATGCTCAAAACCCTGCATTGAATTCCGTCATTTGTGAAACAACGTTTCTGCTAAAAGGAAGACTCGATGAATTAAAGAACTAGGGAGTTAAATTCGTTATGATGAGTTTGAAATTAGTAGAGAACTATACGGGTAAGAACAAGCTTAAAACAAGGTTGAAGCTCGACTTACAGCATTAAGCAAGTCGATGCAAGCACGTTGTCCTCTGCCCCCTCTATTGCAACTCTTCAATTCATACAACCGAAATTTCCCGGTCAGTTACGAAGTCAATACTCAGTCTACTCTGATTTCGTAGCGGTTAATTCGCATATAATTTGTGTTTACATACACACAAATATGTAAAGAAAAATAGGAAATGCCATTGACATGACTCAATTAGTAGTAGAATCTGGAAGTGCGCTAATTACCACGACTAAGTGATCATCCTTCTTGCAAATTGCCGAAACTTGGCTCAGAAAATCTGGATTTTCCACTCTACCTGATCATCACCAGATCACAAAATAGAAAAAGTCAGATCTGATTGAACTTCGCTTGCAGGATTATTGATTTTTTTTTCTTTTACATGCATCCTATCAAGTCAGATGAAATATGATTATGATCAAATTATTTAAATTTTACAGTACTGTTACCATCTTCGGTAAACAACATGTAAGGGACGTTCAAAGCGCCATCGACGTGACTCTTGTTGAATTCTTCAGGAGTTCTACACATCGTTAAGTTTTAACAAAAAATTTTAAATTATATTTAAACTAAGGTAATCAAAATTGTGAACTTGAATGAAATGAAAACCAAACTTCAGTACTTGTAGGGGGGGAAAAAAGAAAAGGAAAAAGAAAGATTAGACCATCACTTACCTAACGTCCAAATAACGGTGACCTATACTGAGTAGACCTTTGGCGGTGTACACATCGACGTTCACAACATCTTCGGCCCTAAAAAACACATGAAAATGATAATTTTGACTTCAGATTTTCAAAAAGATCATCTCACACACACACACATATATATTTATATATATTTGTACATATGGTGTATATGAAAAGCTATATACAAACAATAGAGAGCAAATCAATAATAATCAGAAGCTCACTTCTTGGCTTCAGCCATTGAACAGAAACTATTTCAAGCGATATAACTGGCTTTTGATTATTCTGGTTCTTCAACTAGCAGTATAATTGGCCTCAGGCATATATATATACACATACATATAAGTAAACAAGTGCTTGTAAATATTTGTTCGTTGACTTTAGTGAAATATTGTTCTTATCCCTGCAAGCGTTGACCTTCATTTTCCAGTTCTCATCTAAAATTCATGATTATGTATGTTCTTATGTTTGTGCAAGAGTTTGGTTCATAATTATGTATGTAAATATATATATATATATATATATATATATAACACATGTGTATGACGTACGAGTAGTTGACTTGTAATTTTATATATTTTGTTTGGCATCATGACGTACATGATTTTTATTGGTTATATTTGAAGATTTCTTTTAACTAGGCAAATAGATAGCATGATTAATTTTTTGTTAATTCTTTTTTATTATGTATATTGTATACCAGTTCAGAATATTTTTTTCAAGTCATGCATGGCGACTATTATTTATTAAATTTAAAAATAAAATAAAAGAAAAGAAAGAAAAGGTTTTCTATTAACTAGTTGAAGTTTTTTGTAAATAGTCAGAAATAAGTTTGTCTTCTTTTCGTGCTATATTATTACGCAATTTAAGATCATGTGGGAGGATCATCTTAGTTTGTCAGCATTTAAAATTACTTTGATTTTTCCCCATACCATTATTAAATTCACGGAAAAATTCTATAAGCATGCTTGTGGTTAATAAGTGATTTGATTTCAACTATGAGAGAGACGGCAATTGACATTTCTTTATTATTATTTTTAATTCATATATAAGAGGATTCAAACTTTATATCTTATCATTGATGTTAGATATATCTATCTACGTCCCTATGTATTATTCCAGATCAATTAAATTCAAGAAATTAATATGAGCACAAGTTAACAATAAGCATATAATTGCTAATTCAAAACAAATTAAATAATACAAGCACAACTTTCTAAACAAATTAAATACTCGCATTATTTTTCAAAACAAAAGTAATTATAACTATTAATGCGAATTATATTTTTTCATTCTCTTCTTCTTTCTTCTCCTCATTGTTCTTGTATTCCTGAATCCATATCCGTGTGTGTATGTGTGTGTGTGTGTGTGTGTATTTCTACGGAAACGCGTGATCTATATAGGCTTATTTTCCAACTCAAAGAGCAACAGACATGAGTACTAGTACTCTTCAAAATCCCGGATTCAAGTGCTTTCCTGAGTCCAATGTATCTTTTATCCGCAAGGTATATACAATAATGTTACACCTGTTTTCACTTAAAATTTTTATTTGGTCGTTATAAAATTTTCACTATTTTTCAGCTGTTATAATTAGGAATAAAAGAGTATCTATACAAAGAAATTAAAGATGCATACTTGCATACATAATTTTTTTAGTCCATGGTGGGAGAATTTGAATTCTACACCTCTTAATGTAATTTAATGTAAAATTACTGATCAATTATATCTGTATGTGTCACTAAAAAAAATGATACATATAGTATTTTTCAGCTGTTTTGTTCCCATATGCTTTAATGAGTCGACAAAACTATATATATGTACACATATATATATATTGCTCCTTTTCAATGCATATTTACGCAGGTATAATGATGTTATGCCTTTCCAAAATAATTACAAGTTTTTTTATGATATGCCTTCGTTTCAAAGGATTACGAGAATTTAATTGCGCCTTTTCTCTTCTTTATTATATTAAAATTAGTAATACCATCAAGTGGTTCGTGTGTGCATATCACAAATTATTTCAAAATCAGGTACTAACTTTTTATTATTTATTATTTTATATCTCAATGATAAGAGAATTTGAATTCTACACTTTTTAAAATTACTTGCTGCAAATTTATCATTAGATTATTACTGCAATCATAAAACTCTAGGTTTGACAAAACAGATTTATAAGATAACATTATGATTATTCTAAGCGGTGCTGCAGCTCGGAGCGGAGTTTGTGGGGACATTCATAATGGTATTTGCGGCAGCAGGGGCACCAATCGTGAACCAAAAGTACCACGGAGCTGAGACGTTGATTGGGAACGCAGCAAGCGCGGGGCTGGCGGTGATGGTGGTGATTCTGTCGACGGCCCACATCTCCGGTGCGCACATAAACCCTGCAGTCACCATCGCATTTGCAGCGCTGCGGCACTTCCCTTGGTCCCAAGTTGTCCCTTACATTGCAATACAGGTTTTAGCTTCGCTTTCCGCCTCTTTCGCTCTCAAGGGCGTCTTTCATCCCTTCATGTCCGGCGGAGTTACGGTCCCTGAGGTGAGCCATGGCAAGGCTTTCGCCCTCGAGTTCATTGTCACCTTCATCCTCATGGTTATCATTACTGCTGTCGCCACAGACACCCGTGCGGTACGTACAAATATGGAGTCTTAAGTAGCGCTACCCAATTTTCTTTTTTACTTTTGAGTTTGTAAAACATATATATGGTTACTTTTCACTATTTTTTATGCACTATGATTTGAGTTTATTAAAAAAAAAAAAGTTTTAATTTACCATCTGTTTCTTTAAACGTGTTCCAAAGTTCAATATTATTTAAATACTTTTTTTTTCTTGATCAATAATTAATTTTTACTTATGGATCATAAATCTCTAACCAAACGTTAATTAACTAATTACATCGTTTGTAACAAATGGTGTCTTAGCGCTACACAATTTTCTTCACTTTGAGTCTGTAAAACACAAGGTTGATTTTCACTAATTTTATACACAATGATTGGAGTTTATTAATTTTTTTTATTTACACCGCATATTTCTTTATACGTGTTCCAAAGTTCAACATTCTCTAATTTTCGTTTTCTTTTTCTGGATCAATGATTGATTTTGACTCATAAATTCGTGAATTTAACCTTTTCAACTTATGGATCATAAACCTCAAACCAAACATTAATTAACTAATTTATAAGGCGTAGAATTCGATTTCTACATTTCCAGACTCAGAAAAAAGAAAAAGAAAAAGAAAAAGAAATAGTAATAAGCAACTTATTTAAAGTACGTGCAAAATGCGATAACCCTTCCAAGTAAAGGGATTGCGGACATCACAAATAGAAGTTTTGTGTGGCATGCTAAGGCCTAAGAGGGACCAGATGGTTAGAGTACCAAGTCCTTATATATATACATATTTTTATATATTGCCTTTTAGTTTGCTATTATGGTAGTTGAGAGGAAAGTCATGACGACAGGCCGGAGAATTGGCTGGCATAGCAATTGGAGCTACTGTTTTGCTCAACAATCTCATAGCAGGGTTAGTATATATTGTTGTGTAATATTCCTTTTCTTACATACATTAAAATAATTCATATAACTAGCTTCAATTAACTTATATTAATCGATCATGGACGCGTATAGTACTCGCCGTACAGGTCCAATAGAGCAATTTTGTCTTCCAGACTCACATGATAACTAATTGATCTATATATATATAATGTTATATAATTTTATGTTACATTTTAGATAAATACCACGTATCAACAAAAAAAATGGTTACAAATTAATGAACTAGTAAATTATAAGACATTAGTTATGATGTTATATGTGCTGGACTATATGGGTGTCGGAATAAGATATTTAGTGTATATATATATGTATATCACTACTAAGTGTTAGGTATAACTAATAATAATGAACTGGCAGACCAACAACAGGTGCGTCAATGAATCCAGTGAGGACGTTGGGTCCGGCAGTCGCAGCTGGGAATTACAAAGGAGTGTGGATATACATGGCGGCTCCTCCACTTGGGGCCTTAGCTGGTGCTGCTACCTACACTGCACTCAAGCCTTCCCACATTAATAGACCACCAAATCGGGTATATTTTAATCATATTTAATTATATTACCAGTTTTTTCTTCATTTAATTTCAACATCAACTACGTATAACTACTCCATTTATATGTATGATGGCTTGTTTTACCTTTATATCCGTTTTAATTGTTTCATTAAAAAATAACTGTATAGACGGGATCTTATATTAAAAACTGAAATCGCATACGTCCAGTCGATATAAGAATGATCTAATCTAAGAATGTCCACTCAAGCTATAATTAATCACACACACATAAATATATATAATAACATTTTTCATTTTACAACTATCATTAAATGGATCACATATTTACCTATTAGTATGTCGTTGTTTTAACCATATAAATATATGAATATTATAATTGTAATAAAATGGTTAATTAGTCAAAAATATTTATAACAGTTAATTAAATATATACGTATCTCTATTTATTGATAACTATTAAAGTTTATTAAAGTAAATATGAAATTCCGTCTATACTTTAACAGCTGTTGTAGATATTATATATACACATACATTCAAGTACTAATTGCTGAATTTGTGTGTTTTTTGTTTTTTTGGCGATAGATACATGACTCTTTTCGTCAGGAGGTCCCTTCATCAAATAATGGGCCTCCTTCCGCTCCTCCGGGTAAATAAGAAACAATCACTGCTATACATATACATATATATATATATTTGATATATATGCATATATATATATGTGTGTGTATGCATTCGTATATATATTCTAATACGTTCATTATGGCTTATATAGATGGATGTTTATGTTATGGGTACGATTGATAATTTTTTGATTCATGCAGATCAAATTCTATAAGCTGGTATTATCTCCTCAAGGCTAAGGAAAAAGGAGCAAACGTAACTAAATAAAGAGAGAGTTCGTGACTTGTCTAAGAGCACAATATCTATTGCTATGTATAAGTACCTTGCTCAACACCGCTTGTCCAAAGGGTGATCAATAGGATATATATAGGTATCTAAGTTACGCTTAGAAGATATCATGAGAAGAAAAGATCACCAAGGCAATAACTCAATACAGAGCCAGAGGTCTCCAAGATTGGTGTGTGTCTATATATATATATATATATGTATATATAATGCTCCATTTACAGTCTTTGTTCCCCAACATCTGACGTGCAACGTCTCTCTCTCTCTCTCTCTCCTCTCTCTCTCTCTCTCTAAACTCTCCATTTGGTAAATTTATTACGTTTCTGTTGTCACCTTTTTATAACTTGTGTAGATTCACCTTACAACAAAAATTTAGATTTTATCTCCGACTCTTATTTGATTGTCACCATTTAATTTTAGCACTTGTCACCTCAAATTTTTTAAATAAATACACTTACCGGTTAGTCCTTTTTAAATATATATATATATATATATATATTAACAAACTAAAAGTGTCATTGTCTATTTCTTAATGGTTTAATTTCAACGTACTTTCAAAAGAACGGACAATTGAGGTGCAATGTATTATACATAAGTGAAGATTCTCATGTCTCGCGCTACCACCACCTTTCCCTTAATATTACAACGCATGCAAGGGAAGTTCAAAAATATCATAAACCACTTCTCTCTTTCATCTCTTTTTCATGTAGGAAGATCATAAAGAAAAATCCCACAAAACTCGTTACCCAAGTTCTCTTGTATTCTAAAATTCAACAAGAATAAACAACACACCCATTGAGTGAGACTATAACAAAGATTTGAACCTCATCACATTTTTAAGAATCACAAGGCTTAGAGTGGGTTAGTTAGACCGAAGACGAAGACGATACGGGGAGGCTATTGTATTAGGTTAGTTAGACCGAAGACGAAGGAGGCTTGGAGTAGGATTTTGCATCTGAAAGCAGATACTTCCCTCGTTTTTCAGAGGTGATTCCATACGTCACTCCTTGGCTAAGCCTAGCTAGTATTATTTCTTCAAAATGCATCGGAGAAAAAGAAAAGAAAAAACATATAATATGTATATATTTTTTAAGTTTTTACTCCAATATTCATTTGTTCTTCTGATAATTTGTTTTAATTTTATTTCTCATAAGTTCTTAAATTATTCAGGGATTTTACTAAACGGTCTGTCTATATATATATATATATATTTTAAGGTACGCAATAATGTTTAGTGGTTAGTGATTTGGTACCAACTACGTGGGGGATGGGCATGACTTTCCATACCTCTAATATTTATTTCATTTTTTTTTTAATATAAAGAGTTTGCAGAGGCAATCAAAGTATATTCATAAGACTTTTCAAAACAAATAATATAGTCCATATTGCTTTCAAAACAAATTAACCATAAGCGCAATACTTTCAAAAAATTGATTATGAATTAATAATATTTATGCGTACCATCTCCTTTTTCTTCTTTCTCTACTTATAAATATATGTGTAACAAACACCACACCACTCAGGCAATGAGAAGGCACAATACTGATATACTCTAGCTAGCTAGCTTGCTTAATTTATTTTCTAGATAAACAAATATACATGATCGATGCGACAACTCTTCAAATGGCTGGAGGATTCAGATGCATGGGGGTTTTTCCTGATTGCAATTTCTCTCTTTTCAGCAAGGTAATGGTCTCTCTTTAACTTGATTTCTTTTTTCCGGCTCAACTTTTCACTATTTCACTTCAGCTGTTGTAAGGACTGCTACTTATGGAATTAAGGGTGTATTTACTCATGTTAATCAGAGTGGGCATGAATGGAGTGAGTAACATTCAGAGTGACATGATTCAAGTGAGAATTAAATTCCGAATAAATTTTTACTTGGTTTTAGGATTTGGAATCGACATCACTACGAATCTAATTCATGCGTTTACTTGAATTCAAATCATAACGAATTATTGTAAATTTACTTGTATATCTTTCATTTATTGTGTTTTCAAAAACTAAAAAAATGATTAATATTTTTATTTCTTACCATACTATTAATCAAAAAAATAATCATTTTGATATTAAGACAATAAAATATAGATTATGTAAATTTTTTTCGTATAAAAAATTAAAAAGAGAAAACAAATGAGTTAAAATAAGTAAAATAAAAAATATATAAAAATAGATACATATTAATGTATTACAATAAAACAGGCTCCTGTTTATTCTAATAAGTTAATAATAATTATGACAACCATATGATATTAAGTTAATAAAAAATATTATATTTAGTTAATTAAATAATTAATATTTGTAAGTATACTAAGAATAAAATGATAATTTAATGCTAATATCAGAATTGGGAACAATCCGAAAAAGGATATGAGATTGCTAATCTTATTATCAATCCCAAATTGGTATTGGATCTACTATTCTCACTCTCTTTTAAGAAAAAATAATAATAAACGAGTAAATAAGAGATCGACTCTTGTGACCTATTCTTGATAAGCAAAACATGTTATATGTGAGTTGTTAATAAATAAATGAAGATGTTACTCAGTTTATAATAATCCAGTAACTTAACTACTTGGATATGTACGCAATCTAACACAAACAAATGATATAATACGTATATCCTTCCAAGTTATGTTTCAAGGACTAAATAGCATTGTTATAATTTTTTTAAAAATATATTACTGAAGAAGAAAACAATGCAATCTTTGAGCAGAAAATTGAAGCGCACATATATCCGTCATTTAGTTGCTCTATTAATTATATGCAGAAAATTAACCTTTTACATATATACATGCAGCTTGGAGCAGAGTTTGTGGGGACATTCATAATGATATTTACAGCAGCAGCAGCACCCATCGCGAACCAAAAGTACCACAATGAGCCCGCAGCAACGCTAATTTGGAATGCGGCGGCTGCAGGGCTGTCAGTGATGGCAGTGATTCTGTCGACGGGCCACATCTCCGGCGCACACCTAAACCCCGCGGTCACCGTTGCATTTGCTACGCAGCGGCACTTCCCTTGGGCCCAAGTTCTCCCCTACATAGCAATCCAAGTTTCAGCTTCCATCTCCGCCTCTTTCGCTCTCAAGGAAGTTTTCGATCCCTTCATGCCTGGCGGTGTCACCGTTCCCACCATACGCAACGGCAACGCTTTTGCATTCGAGTTCATCGCCACCTTCATTCTCATGTTTGTTAACATGGCTATGGCTGATAAACGTGCGGTACGTACAGTTCCTACAATATTCTCTATCCAATTTCACTATACTTTTTGAAACATGCTGTTATTGTGGTTGCATGATTTTGTGCACGAGTTCTGTAAAAATACTAATCATTGTTCAACATTAATGAATGTTAAATTATGTTCTAACAAAATAAATTAAAGAAAGTAATATTCATATCCCAAAATTAGATCTTTAAACATTTCACTGGAGTAATTCTACACAGCCTATTTGAAAATGAAATATATATATATATATATATATTATATGTGTGTGTGTGTGCGGCGCGCGCGCGCGTGCGTATGTGTGTGTGATATTTGAAATGGATGAGAGTGCTGTATGACAGGTGAGAGAATTGGCGGCTCTAGCAGTTGGAGGTACCGTTCTGCTCAACAATCTCGTAGCCGGCTAGCCGGGTCAGTGCTTTTTTTTTTTTTTTTTTTTTTTTTTGTGGTAAATTGTAGGAATTAAAGTTGAAAAAGAAAAAGGTTAAGGGAATTTTTTTTTTTTTTTTTTTAAGGTTAAAAGTTTCAAAAGAAAATCGTCATTGGCACTTTTTTTTCCCCTCTCACTAACCCCATTAGGACGTAGATAATTTTCCATGAAAGTTACCCGACTGTTTGGTGATACGATGGCAGGCCAGCAACAGGGGCCTCAATGAATCCTGTTCGAACTTTGGGTCCGGCAATCGCCTCAGGGAACTATAACGGATTGTGGATATATATGGTGGCGCCACCACTTGGGGCCTTAGCTGGGGCAGCTACCTACACTGCTGTGAGGATCCTGGACAGACCACCAAATCAGGTTTAACGCGCCTTGTCTTTTTTCCTAGTTTAGAACCAACAAGGTAACATTTAAAGAGACAAGAAGAAACTGATTGAAAATTATTCTTTCAATTCAGATTTGCTACCAAATGGCCTTCAATCTAAGCATGTAATCTGAGTTGGGTTGTTGAAACAGGATCATAATGACTTCAACGGTCAGGATGACACTGCAGCAAGCTATGTGCCTCTTTTGCCTGCGCAGGGTAACTTTAGAAACTACCACTTGCTGGTTTATGTTCATGATTTAGGTTCTTACTGGTCCCACTTTATTCGAATGCAATCCTAAACACTTAAAATTTTGATTGCAGGTCACAATGTATGAGCTGGAGTTTTGCATAAACAAATAAATAAATAAATCACAAATAAATCAAATTGCCTTGGATTTTGGAATCAAGACTGCTTACCTACTTTATACTTAATTCCAAATACGCAAACAGAGTTGAGAAAAACGAGTTCCCGTAGAAATTGGCAACATCAATCAAAGATAAAATATTTACCAATATCAACAAAACAGAGCAACAATGTGCTTAGATCACAGCATCCACGCGACAGAAGTGTCGGAGCCACCGAATAAGTGCTGTGCCCTCAACCAACCTGTAGAGGATATACGAGTGAGACGAACTAGCAGTAATAGCAAGCTGTCCATTCTTTCCCTCCGATGGTCTAAGTGGGAGCGGATATGAAACATAATGAATGATCTTTCTATGGCCGCCTTCCTCTTTAGCGTTTTCATGTCATTTGTTTGTGCTAGCCACAAGTCATGCGATGTGGATGGATGTTTCTACGATTTAGTAACTTGATCATGTATTTGTTGTCATCTTAATTACTTGTGTATGTGGCTTCTGTAATCAAGTATTGTGAGGAATTTTGCGGCACCTCCTGAATATTATAAACAACAATTGTATTGTAACAAGTCATTATCAAGATTGGTGTGAGAAATGAATGACATTTTGTTTTTGGTTTTGGCTTTTGTTTTGTTTTGATTTGTTTTTTGTTTTTTTTTTTTTAAGATTCGAAATCTTCAAAATTCAAAGATGAACGGCCCCTTATGAGGAATGGCCGTCTCTCTTGATCATAACGGCCAAATAAGGAGTCCTATTCCATTAAATTTACAGCAGAACTGCAACTGTGCCCACTGAGACTGAAATTTTAAGAACACTTGATTTTTGGGTTGCTTCATTCACTTGGGATGTTGCACACTTTTCATTCCGCTTCACCATCGTCTTCACTGGCAAGACTAGCACGTGTAGTTTCGTCGACAGCTTCTGCAGGATCTTCCGTGGCATGGTCATCTTGATCATCCACATATGCTTGAGAGCTCACTTCCTGTCCTGTCAAGTTTTTATGCTTTAGGTTACCTGCCAAGAAGAAATTAATGTTGAGTGACCTTGAAACATCAAATGGAAAATGACAGAAAGCACAAAAATTAAGATGACATTAAACCCATTTAATAGCCATTAATTATCTCGTAATATTAAATAAGAATATGGTAATGACCATAAAGTTCCCAATTTGATGACTTTTGAAAAAGTTTTAGAGACGTCCAAGAAATTAAATTACGTTTTACAATTTGACCAAATTAATTAAGTTTGAGTCAAACTTGTGTCTGATTGAGTAAAAAGTACATGCTAGGAAGAACATATATTCTCTTTTCTCTGTCGTGATTATGACAGACAGGCTTTTATCTAACTCGGCTATATATAGACACACACACACACATGCTAGAAAGAGCTTACAATTTACTTTCTAGATTAGAAAAATCTTTTTTTTTTCCCTCCAGAAATCATGCACTTCCAAAATGATAACAAGTTTCCTCAACTAATTTTCCTTTGGTGATGACGAGGAACGTTGAGAAGAAACTTTGTAGCAGGAAAGCTTTCATTTATATGCAAATATATGTGTACGTATGTAAATAAACATAACCTAGACGATACTTACCCAGCCAAGATGTGCATCCACTTGATGTTGTATGAAGAAGCGCATTGACATGGAATAAGTAGCGTTCCATAGACCTCTTTGTAGCAGGGATTTTGCTAGTTATGGCAGTTTGTTTCAAACCCTTCCAGAAATAAAGTAGAAGACTATCAAAAAGGAGATCTTAAATCTGTCTCAAAAAGTTTGGGGGAAAAGACACTGACCTTTGCTTCAGAACATTGGGTCTGTATAGTTCTTGTGGCTTTCTGAAGCTCTTTCACCTAACTGTTATGGAAAAGCATTAGATGGAACTCCCTTTTAGGATGTATTTCTACGCATCATAGCTTACCATTTGGATTATCGACTCCTTATGGACTTCAAATTGAGCACGCAAGAAGTCAAAAACTGGACAAGGAAAAAAAAAAAAAAAAAAACCCATAAAAACCTTATCAATTATATTCAAAGCACAGTTTGGGGTAAAAAGTTTCACGGGTTTACCCTTCAGGAAGGAATTAACAAACTTTCCACCATAGTTGACGGCCAGCGCATGCACGGTCATCTGTTCCATCATGGTGAAAGGTCAAGGTTAATTTGTCTTAAAAAGTTGAGGCCACCACTTGGCCCTAAGACGGATCAAAGAAGTGTGGGGAAGCTCTCTTGAAAGAAATTAAAGCAAAATTAAATAAATAAAATATCATATGATGAACCAAAATGAAAAACAAAACAAATATTACAAATCAAGTCCAAAATCTCTTTAAGATAACCTTGTCGGAAGTAGGGGTGGCAATACGGGTCGCGACACGACGACACGACACGAACACGGCATGAATTTGACGGGTTCGGGTTGAGAAAAATTGGGGGCGGGTCGTGTCCGGGTTGGGAAATTTTGACACGAAAAAATTCGTGTCGTGTTCGTGTAGACCCGCAAAAATTCGTGTCAATTTCATGTCACTTTTCGTGTCAAGTTCGGGTCAATTTCGGGTCAAGTTCATGTCAAATTTCGTGTCAATTTCGGGTCACTTTTCGTGTCGATTTCAGATCAATTTCGGATCAATTTCGTGTCAATTTCGTGTCATATTCGGGTTTTATTCGGGTCAACCCGAACATAACCCGGATCCAACACATAAATGAGTTCGAAAATTTAAATGTTTAAAAAACAAAAATAAAAAACCCTAAGACAAAAGTAGCCTTTTGCCGCTGGTTTGCCCTTTACTTTACTTTACTGATTGTTAGATTTAGATCTGCCTCTTGCTGGTGGGGGGTTGCTGGGGCAAGGGCCGGCGGTTTGGGGTGGGGGGGGCGTGGGAGAGAGGAGAAGAGAGAGAAAGGGGAAAAGAGAGAGGGGGGTCACCGATGACTGGGGCTGGGCCGGGGGTGGGGGGACCGCGGGAGAGAGAAGAAGAGAGAGAAAGGGGGGTCACTGGCGGCAAGGGTGGGGGGGGTCAGGCTAGGGCCGATGGTGGGGGTGGGGGGCGGCGGGAGAGAGGAGAAGAGAGAGAAAGGGGAAGAGAAGAGAGAGAGGGGTGTCACGGACAGTCGGGGATGGGGCCGGTTGGGGGGGGGGGCCGGGGGTGGGGAGACTCAGGAGAGAGGAGAAGAGAGAGAAGGGGAAGAGAGAGAAAGTGGGGTCATCGGCAGCAGGGTGGGTGGGGGCCTGCTGGGGCTGGTGGTGGGGGGCCGGGGGTGGGTCACCTACGTCGGAGGTGGGTCGCCGGCGTCTGTCGCTGGCGACACGTCCATCGCTGGCGATGCGTCCGTCACCAGAATGGTGAGATTTTTTTTAAAATGAAAAGTCACTTATTTTAAAACGACAAGTCGTTGGAAGGAAGTTATGATTGAAACAGGATGTCATTTATTAAAAAAAAATGTTGTTCTGTCAAATTAAACGACAGGTCATTGGAAGGAAAGTAATGTTGTGAAACAGGATGTCGTTTTAAGAAAATAAATGACATTTTAGTTTGTGATTAAAATCAAAATGTATTATAATGAAGCCTTATCAGATTTGCTCGACATATAAAAGGGCAATGCGTAAATACCCTTTCAAGTAGTTTCTTAATAAATATTTAAGGATTTCATAAATTAGAAAAGGGTAAATGAGTTAAATAGCATAAATTAATATCGGAATTTAATAAAGGGGAAAACATGGTCTCTACCGGTAAAGTGCTTTTTTAGACCGTTGAGATTTAATCGAACGGTTGAAACGTTGTTGATGTACCATACATATCATACACCTCACCTTATATTACCCTTCCCACTCAAAGTTTTCTCCATCGCCGGTGACCTTCCTGTCGTCAGTGATCCACCGCCGACCCCCCAACCACTGGCCCTAGCCCCGGTCAGCCCCCCACACACCTCCGTCGCCGATGACCCCCCTTTCTCTCTCTTCTCTTCTCTCTCTTTCCCTTTCTTTTTCTTTTCTTCTCCCTCTCTTCCCCTTTCTCTCTCTTTTCATCTCTCCCATAGCCCTCCAACCCCGGCCCCCCTAGCACTGGCCTTAGCCCCGGCCGCTGGCGTCCCCCCTCTCTCTCTTTTCTCTGCTCTCTTTCTTCCCCTTTCTCTCTCTTCCCCTTTCGCCGGGGGGGCTGGGCCTGGGGTGGGGAGGGGTGGCTAAGAAAGGAAAGAGAGAGAGAAGAGAAGAGAAAGAGAGAGGTCGCCGGTGACCGGGGCTAGGTGGGGGCTACCGGGGCTAAGGCTGGTGGTTGGGGGGGCCGCGGAAGAGAGGAAAAGAGAGAGAAAAGGGAAGAAAGAGAGAGGGGGGTCACCGGCGGCCGGGCTGGGGCCGGTGGGGGGCCGCGAGAGAGAGGAGAAGAGAGAGAAAGGGGGGTCACTGACGGCAATCACTACAAGAATTTGAACTTTCAGCGACCAGACCTTCCGCGACCAAAAAAAATTTGGTCCCTGAAGAGTAGTTTCGGCGACCAAATTTTTGGTCCCCGAAAGCCAGAGCCTTCAGCGACCAAATTTTGATCCATGTAGGTGACATTTAGAGACGAAATTATTTTTGGTCGCTAATGGTTGAGCGCAAAAAAAAAAATTCATTCCCACCGAGACAAACGGCGACCAAATGATTTTTGGTCGCTGTAGGCACCTACTGGACAAAATTTGGTCCACGTAGTCATCTTCTGGGACCAAATTTATTTGGTCCCTGAAAATCCCTCATGAACAAACCAAACGGCGACCAAAATTTTTTGGTCGCCGTAGGAGACTTACAGGGACCAAAAATTTGGTCCCCGTAAGTCTTCTTCAGGGACCAAAAAATTTTGGTCCCGAAAATCCATGATGAACAAACCAAACCGCGACCAAAAGATTTTTGTCGCGGTAGGCGACCTACGGGGACCAAAATTTGTCCCCGTAGGTCATCTTCAGGGACCAAATTTATTTGTCCCTGAAATCCCTCATGAACAAACCAAACGGCGACCAAAATTTTTTGGTCCCGTAGGAGACTTACGGGGACCAAAAATTTGGTCCCCGTAAGTCTTCTTCGGGGACCAAAAACTTTTGGTCCCTGAAAATCCCTAATGAACAAACCTATGGCAACCAAAATTTTTTTAATCGCCGTAGGTGATTTACAGGGACCAAAAAATTTGGTCCCTATAAGTCTCCTTCTGGGACCAAATAATTTGGTCCCTGAAAATCCGTGATGAACAAACCAAACCGCGACCAAAAGATTTTTGGTCGCGGTAGGCGACCTACGGGGACCAAAATTTGGTCTCCGTAATCATCTTCCGGTCCAAATATATTTGGTCCCTGAAAATCCCTCATGAACAAATCAAATGGTGACCAAAATTTTTTGGTCGCCGTAGGAGACTTACGGGACCAAAAATTTGGTCCCCGTAAGTCTTCTTTGGGACCAAAAAATTTTGGTCCTGAAAATCCCTAATGAACAAACCAAACGTGATCAAAATTTTTTTGTCAAATTTTTGTAGCCAAAAAATATGATCAATTCTCAGTCTCTAATAACACAACTCCACGAAATATAATGTGTTCATTCTCAGTCTCTCACTCACTCTATCACTTCCCCAAAATTGTTAAATTATAGGAGATATCTTTTACTATTTCAAATTTAATAGGATTATGATTGATTACTATTTAAAGGCTTATTTGTGATTTTGTAGAGGAGTTTTTTGGTGATAATTAATGAAATCACTTTGAGAGTTTTTTCAATAGAGTTGCATGATTTTCGGTATTCTAGTTAGAATCAACGAATTTAACATAACTTATCTTGCATATTTTCGGGGTATTATTTAATAATCAACGAATTTCTGTGTTTTTATATGCTTCCGCCATTACAAGAAATTGTACTTTCAGTGACTAAATAGTCATAGCGCTAAATATTTCATGTGACTAAAATTTATAATATCAATAACAATTTATAATATCATACATTATAATATCAATAACAAAATAATATCATCTTTCCGTATTAATAATCAAAAAATATTATTTAGATTTTTATAAATAAATATTTCAATAAGATCGTTTGCTGTCAAATTTTTGTAGCCAAAAGATATGATCAATTCTCAGTCTCTAACAACACAGCTCCACGAAATATAATGTGTTCATTCTCAGTCTCTCACTCACTTTATCACTCTCCCCAAAATTGTCAAATTCTAGGAGTTATCTTTTACTATTTCAAATTTGAATAAGATTATGATTAGGATTCGAATTACTATTTAAAGGCTTATTTGTGATTTTGTAGAGGAGTTTTTTTTGGTGATTATTAATGAAATCACTTTGAGAGTTTTCTAAATAGAGTTGCATGATTTTCGATATTCTAGTTAGAATCAACGAATCTAACACAACTTATCTTGCATATTTTCGGGGTATTATTTAATAATCAACGAATTTCTGTGTTTTTATATGCTTCCGCCATTACAAGAAATTGTACTTTCAGTGACTAAATAGTCATAGCGCTAAATATTTCATGTGACTAAAATTTATAATATCAATAACAATTTATAATATCATACATTATAATATCAATAACAAAATAATATCATCTTTCCGTATTAATAATCAAAAAATATTATTTAGATTTTTATAAATAAATATTTCAATAAGATCGTTTGCTGTCAAATTTTTGTAGCCAAAAGATATGATCAATTCTCAGTCTCTAACAACACAGCTCCACGAAATATAATGTGTTCATTCTCAGTCTCTCACTCACTTTATCACTTTCCCCAAAATTGTCAAATTCTAGGAGTTATCTTTTACTATTTCAAATTTGAATAAGATTATGATTAGGATTCGAATTACTATTTAAAGGCTTATTTGTGATTTTGTAGAGGAGTTTTTTTTGGTGATTATTAATGAAATCACTTTGAGAGTTTTCTCAATAGAGTTGCATGATTTTCGGTATTCTAGTTAGAATCAACGAATCTAACACAACTTATCTTGCATATTTTCGGATATTCTAGTTAGAATCAAACAATTCCCAATCATGGTCCTTGCGAATCGGATCATCCATATAATATACTAAAAGAAACTCCAGATATGATCTCATATTTATAAATTAAATATTGATTCAAATAACCAAATTTATAGTAGTTGTTATATATATTTTTTTATGAAATATACATATGTAAAGCATGTTATATTTTTTAGTAACAAAATGTAATTTTCGGCTACCAAAATATGATTTTGGTAGTTGATTCCACATTTATGCTACCAATATTTGATAGCGGAAAGCTCGATTTTGTGACCAAATTCAAATTTGGTAGCTGAATTGCAACATTTAGTTGCCAAATTTCTGATTTGGTAGTGAAATCTTATCAAAAAAATTTTTATTTGTCATAAATTATAATATCAATAAGAAAATAATATCATCTCTCCTAATTAATAATAAAAAAATACTAATTATATTTTTATAAATAAATATTTCAATCAGATCTCTAGAATTTCACTAAAAACCAAATGTTTGTCATCAATAACAAACCAAATATTTCAATAAGACATGCCATAATTTCACTAAGGCACTTAATATTTAAAGTTAAATTTTTATTTTTTTTAAAAAAAATCAATAAAAATTACTATTTAAATTAAAAATTTCAACTAAACTCAAACACCAAACACCACTTAAATATTTCACCTCTGCCAGTGTGTACATATATATATATATATTTACATAATATATATATATAGAGTACATCAGAGAAGCAGACGAAAATCCTCTCAAAGAAATACCGAATAATTTCTGAGTTGTCTCTTGAAATTTAGTAAGTAACCTGAGATTTTGGTGGCAAAAGAATATCAATTTTTCATTGAAATTTTAAAATTGCCGCCTGTCACTCTCTGAGCACTTTCCCCAATTATTCGCCCACTCCAAGACCGATCATTCTCCCCTTTCGTTTCTCACTTTCCTCTCTCACTCATCTTGCCCATTATTCTCAGTTTCTCACTCTCACTTTTCACCCACTATAGTTACACCCCCCCCCCCCCCAACCCAATTCTCGAAATCTCCTCTCTCGTCTCACTTTCGCTCCAGTCTCTCAGTCTCTCAATCTCTCACTTTCCCCACTCCAGTCTGTTTGAAGAGGTACTTCTGCTATTTCTTGATGTATTCAGCAATGTGTTTCTCGGTACTTACCTTTTCTCGCTTCCTGACTTTACCAGGTCAAGGCTTCTGTGGCTGCCTTGCGGAACACTCGTGGTTTGAATTGGCCTAGTTCATTCGAACAGTACAGGCAGAAAGCTGGAGGCCTAGACCTCCTTGATTGGCTAAGAGCCATGTTCGGTTTCCAGGCACGTGTATAATTTCAATTAAGAGTATAAGATATGCTAATAGATTAGTCATTATTTGACGTCTTGACAATGTCAGAAATCAGAGGGAGCATCTTATTTTTCTCCTAGCTAATCACATAAGGCTCATCCCAAGGCTGAGCCACTTAACAAGGCAACCATTTATATTCCAATCTATATTTTTCAGTTTTGAGTTTTATAGCATCTAGGATTCAGCTGCTTTAGCATCATCTTCACCCATTGACCACGTTTAACCCTTTTTTTTTTTGGTGTTAAAGTTATATATCATTGAGAAAATTGCATGTGTTGCCTTCATGAGCTCAATCTTTTGTCAGTTGGATTATCTTTCTCACTTTAAGCACCAATCTTGGAGGAAACTACTCTTATCCTTCCAATTGTTGGGCTGCGGGACTTATTTCCTTTTTTTATGCAGCTTGATGATTGAGCCGTTGACATAGTTATGGAAAAGCTCTTCAGGAACTATAAGATTTGGTGCAAATTTTTGGGACGAAAGCATAGTTTAAGGCGAGATATATCAGTATTTTCTGTGCAAATTATTACCTGCTTGCTAATATATCAGTATCATCAGTATTATTTCCTTTATGATATTGTAGTTTGAATTTTGATCTTATGCTTGATCTGCTTCTTGTATCGGTGTAGGCTCCCTTAAGGTCAGCAAGAGATACAACAGAGGAAAATTCTGTACATAGGTTTGTATCTCCTCATTTGGGGTGAAGCAGCAAACATTCGGTTCTTGCCAGAATGTTTATGCTATATTTTCCATAATGTGTAGCACTTGACAGCTTTCCTTTTCCCTTTTTATTCAACAGTTACGTATTGGAATTCTGTTTTTCTTCCATATCAGTAACATATTCCAATATGGATTGTGTAGGTGGCTTTTGAACTCCATGGCCTATTGGCTGGAAATGTCAGCATAGTTACTGGTGTAAATATTAAGCCATCATATGGCGGGGATGATGAGGCATTTCTGCGTAAGGTTATAACACCCATTTACCGTGTTATTGAAAAGGTATGTTCTATAGCCCAAACATGGACAGTGTCACCCAGTTTCTAAGATCATGCATGTTTTAGGTGTGATGACGTCATTTCGTATGATTTTCTAGGAGGCGAAAAAGAGCAGAAATGGGAAAGCTCCTCACTCAGCTTGGTGCAATTATGATGACCTGAATGAGTATTTCTGGTCTGCTGGCGTTCATATCAATCTGTGGAAAATTTGTGTTTATTCGACTATTATTTTTGGGTCTATCTTAACTTGACTCTTCCATTTGATTATATGTTTTCAGGTCATCCGATTGCTTCTCTCTTAGCTGGCCAATGGGTGATGATGGTAATTTTTTCAAATCAACTTGTGATTTGACACAGGTACTCTTACCTTCTCAGCTATTATCCTACTTTCCCCCAATTCCCTTTATTTGTTACTCAAATGATAGCGGTATCAGGGAAGAAAGGGGCTTCCTCAAAGAAAATCTGGAAGCACAGGGAAATCACATTTTGTTGAAAGCCGTACCTATTGGCACATCTTTAGAAGTTTTGATCGACTATGGACATTTTATGTTCTTATTCTACAGGTACAAAATTTCAAATTTGCAACAGAATGGAACTATAACTGGTCTTTAATCTTCTCATGTTCTTTGGTGCTCATATCAGTAGTCTTAAGTTGGCTATTTTCCAGGCAATGATCATTATTGCTTGGAAAGGGATTTCACCAATAGACATTTTTCAAAAGATGTCCTGTACCACTATCGAGTATCTTCATCACAGCAGCTTTTCTTCGTTTGCTTCAAAGTATGATGTTTTTACTTACAACCTCAACATCCCTAGTTAGTTGATTTTCTTTCTTTTTAGTAGTTTTTCTCATTTCCTTGATGATGTAATGTGAAAAAAAAAATCTAGTACCCCAAAAGCTATTTGACCTTTTTTTTTTTTGTCATTCTTTTTAAATTTAAAAGAAGACTAATTTAAGTTACTAGAGTTAACGAATATTCATCGTAATATATGGATGGCTCCTATTAAATTTTATCTGTTGTGATGTTTATATTCTTTATGGAAATGACAACTCAATTGGGCACGTAACTTGTCACGCTTCTTTGGTTTTCATGTTTATTGAACTCTGTAAACTTCTCTTCCTTCCTAATCTAAATGTTTCTCACTTCTTTCACTTTATATTCTGTTACATGGCTGTCATTTTTACAGATTATAAACATAGTTGATTAAATGGAATTTGTAGTATTCTTTTTTAGTTTAGTATGAAACAGAAATGAAGTTTTAATATTCTATTCTCTGTGTTAAAATTGCATTGGTTTGTTTCAGGGTTTGGTTCCACTATGGTCATCCGGACGTATTTGACAGAATTTTTTACATTACCCGTGGTGGCATCAGCAAGGCATCTCGTGGCATCAACTTGAGCGAGGACATTTTTGCTGGTAGTCTTCATAACAACAACAGCAATATTTTATGGAACTTGATTTGCGAGATTAAGGAGGCTTTTCGATTTGTATGGGGACATGATGAAATTACAGGATAAGAGGATGAAAAAACAAGATGAGCTAATCTAACTTCTTCAACAACTTAATCTGCCTTCAGATCACCCGGACTTTTCTCCCAGAGGCAAAATGGACTGCTGCCTCACCACCGCCACCATCAGCCACTATGTCCTAAGTTAGCTTTTGTTTTAATTATAGTTTACCTTCGTTTGATACCTATTATAGTTAAACATTTACTATAAATTGTTTAATGTGTTTAGAGATTTGGAGTCTCTTTAGCTAATATAACATATTTTTCTTGCATTATCATTTTTTATAATTGTATATTTATAGATTGAAAAATATGTGACTATTCTCAACAAGCTATAAATATTATTGCTAACAAAAAATTTTGGTCGCTCAAACTTTCGGTAACCAAAATATTTGCTAGTTAAAAAGCTTTGCAAAATACATTTTTTGGTCTTCGAAAAATTTTGAAAAATTCACCAATTTTGAAATTTGCAAAATTCAAAGATACTTACGGAGACCAAATTTTTTTGGTCACGGATATCTTTAGAGACCAAATTTTTTTGGTCTCTGTAGGTGTCGATACCTACGGAGACCAAATTTTTTTTTGTTGCTGATATCTTCGGAGACCAAATTTTTTGGTCTCCATAGGTTCTGATACCTACGGAGACCAAATTTTTTTGGTCGCCGATACCTTCGGAGACAATTTTTTTTGGTCGCCGATACCTTCGGGGACCAAATTTTTTTGGTCTCCGTAGGTGCCGAGACCTACGGGGACTAATTTTTTTTGGTCTATGTAGGTGCCTTAACCTACGGAGACCAAATTTTTTTGGTCGCCGATACCTAGTGCGACCAACTTTCGGGGACCAAATGGCGACCAAAAAAGTTTGGTCGCGGAAGGCAACGGCGACCAAAAAATAGACCTTCTGGGACCAATTTTTTGGTCTCCGAAGGTGAAAATTCTTGTAGTGAATGGGGGGTGGGCTGGGGTCGGTGGTGGGGTTGGGGGGTCGCGGGAGAGAGGAGAGAGAGAAAGGAAAGAGATAGAGGGGGGTCGCGGGAGAGAGGAGAAGAGAGAGAAGGGAGAGAGATAGAGGGGGTCGCAGGAGAGGAGAAGAGAGAGAGAGGTGGGTCGCCTGCGGCAGGGGTGGGTGGGGGCCTGCCGGTGGTGGGGGACCGGGGGTGGGTCACCTACGTCTGGGGTGGGTCTCCGGCTTCTGTCGCTGGCGACGCGTCCATCGCTGGCGATGCGTCCGTCACTAGAATGGTGATTTTTTTTTTTTGAAAATGAAAAGTCACTTATTTTAAAATGACAGGTTGTTGGAATGAAGTTATGATTGAAACAGGTTGACATTTATTAAAAAAAGAATGTTGTTCTCTCAAAATTAAACGACAGGTTATTGGAAGGAAAGTAATGTTGTGATACAGGATGTCATTTTAACAAAATAAACGACATTTTAGTTTGTGATTAAAATCAAAACGTATTATAATGAAGCCTTATCAGATTTGCTCGACATATAAAAGAGCAATGCGTAAATACCCTTTCAAGTACTTTTTTAATAAATATTTAAGGTTTTCATAAATTAAAAAAAGGATAAATGAGTTAAATAGCATAAATTAATATCGGAATTTAATAAAGGGGAGAACAGGGTCTCTACCGATAAAGTTTTTTTTAGGCCGTTGAGATTTAATCGAACGGTTGAAATGTTGTTGGTGTACTATACTTATCATACACCTCACCTCATATTACACTTCCCACCCAAAGTCTTCTTCGTCCCCCCCACCACCGGCCCTAGCCCCGACCGGCCCCCACCCACCCCCGCTACCGGCGACCCCCCTTTCTCTCTCTCTTCCCCTTTCTCTCTCTTCTCTTCTCTCTCGTGGCCCGCTACCCCCGACCCCCCCAACACCGGCCCCAGCCCCGCCTGCCCCCACCCTGTAACGACCCGACTTTTCGAACCGTTAACTAGCTTACTTATTCTTATTCAATTTAATCTTACACACTCATTTATATTTAATTCAGAAAACACAATTTTTTTTTTTATTCGGACTACGAAAGTTAGGATTACTAAAATTTTAACGAAGGAATTGAAAACCTCTAGCAACTAATTATCCAATTTAAAATCGTACCTAGATGATGTTTAAAAAGTTATACTTCATATAATTTATAAAAAGAGAGTCTAAAGTCTTTTCTTGTAAAATGCTCATACTAGTTTAGTAGTACCAAAACATTGGAACATAATTATAAATATAGTCGATACAACATAGTTTACGAAATCTAAATGCGGAAATTTAATTCGTGGTGGTATCCCACTCCCATCCTTCATCGCCTCCGCACAGCTTTGCCAGTCCATAACATCTAAGTAACGGGCCGCTTACCCGCGTTACCTACAGCACGAACACATAATGATGAGCTTTCGCTCAGCAAGTACAAACAATATCTCACAAATCATTTTTTATAAAATCATATCATCACATGTAATATCAAGAATGTTCAAGAATGCATATGAACTACGTGTATTCCATTATGCTTTATTATTTATATATCTTGTCTACTTAATGGTCCCTATGTTGTACCCATATGCGCGCAACCAATGGGGAGTTAAGGGAGCGACCTTCCAACAGCCACCAAGGTCATATTTTATAACTTTCATTCTTATCATATCCTCTCACTAATTGGAGGTTGGTACGACACTTAATCCTATCTTTATTTGCCTCATTCTTATTAATCGTGACAATATGTAGATTTATATGTCACTATATATCTATCATTATGGCATAAATATATGTGAGGCATGCCGATCATGCAGTGCAAGAGGAATTTATGTACATCAAATACTTAATCAAAGCAATACGCATAACTCATATACTCATCACATCATCAGGTCAAGTCATAGCAAACGTAGAGCATCAACAAAGAAAAACATTTTATTTCCTGCTGTAGGTGAAGTTTGTACTTACTTGTCTTATGTACTTAAGCTTCCGGAGTTGTATCTCCTACTGTACCGATTTGAGAAATTGTCCTGATTTAAACAATATCTCATTATTAGATAGAATTATAGTAATATTACTTTACTCACTTTATAAACTTAATTTACTTATATTATACTTAACCTTAACAATTATTAATTTTTAATTAATTATTAAGTGTTAAAATAAATTTCTACTAATTATTATTTAATTAATTATTTTGATTAATTAATTAATCAATTAATTAATTAATTGGTTAACTAATTAGTTAAGTAATAATTAATTATTATTTTATTTAATTGACTAATTATAATTAAATTATATATTTTAATTGACTTATTAATAATTATCTTGTTAATAATTTAATTATGTTACTTAAATATTCTTTCCCATATAATAATTAATAATTATTAATTCTACTAGTAATAATTAATAATTTGATTAATCTAATAATTAATGTTTGGTTAATCTTAACCATCCATTATTATTTTTTGATCATTACATCAATGGTTAATGATTAATTATTCTATAATTAAACATGTATTATAATTATGTAGTTATTCAATATAAAAATCTTGATTATTATATGCTAACTCTTATAATTAATTAATTAGTTATTAATTAATTAATTGTTTTATTAATTACATTTAGTTATGTATTAATTAATTAATTAATTAATTAATTAATTAATCAAGATGACAAGGAGTCACCTATGTGTATACCTCTATTTTATTATTGGGCTAGCCCAACCTCTAAGTTATGTTCATCTAGTTGGGCTAAGGTAATCTCTTGGTATATGCTCGGTAACCATCTAGTATACTTTATCTTGGCCCATTTAAAACTTGTGATTTAATTTTATAAAGTTAGAGTTTTCACATTATTTGATCATAAACCTAAAAATCAACTCATTTCATAACTAAATATATTCATATGTTATGACTTACTATTATGTCACATTTTAATGTTTAATCATTTTATCGATGTAGGATTTTAACTTATAAGATTTATTTATACTTGAGTATAATTCCGTTTTGGACACTTGATGACTTGTTGGAAAGATTGAAACATCTAGTTTCTGTCTTTTTAAGTTAGAATCAAACTGGGCAGAACCAGTTAAGGCCACAAGGGACTCAACTCCATAACATGCAAGCCAAAATCGAGGGCCCACAGATTAATCAAGGACGTTTGGAGGCTCCGCCAGGACCGACTGCTCACATTTTTGCCTACACCAAGAATGATGTTGAAGCTGGAACCTCGAATGTGGTGACAGGTCAGCTTTCTGTGGCCAACCAAGGTGCACTTATTTTATTTGATTCTGGAGCAACTCATTCTTTTGCATCACATACATTTGCTAAGATGCTCATTCAATTTAGGGATAGAATCAATCAGACTTTTAGAACAGCCTTGCCTTCAGGACAAACTTTGTTGTCAAGTTATTAGTTACGTCATGTACCAATAATTATCACTGGTAGAGAATTGTTCGTTGATCTAATTATTTTAGAAATGTTCGACTACGACATCATTTTAGGGATGGACTTTCTAGGAAAGTATAATGCGAACATTGACTGTTAGGCACGTAAGGTGACATTCAAACCTGAAGGAGCAGAAAAATTCGAATATGTCAACATTTCTGAGAAACAGCCGAGGCTGATGATTTCCGCCATGAGGGTGCGAAAAATGCTACATAGCGGATGCGTTGGGTACCTAGCCAATATCATTGATGCGACAAAAGAAGAACGATCCAAACCGGAAGATGTGGCAGTGGTCAAAAACTTTGTCGAGGTCTTCCCAGAAGACTTACCTGGAATACCTCCTGATCGTGAGATTTCATTTGAAATTGAATTGATGTCCGGCACAGCACCGATATCCAAGGCTCCATACCGCATGGCCCCAGCCGAACTCAAGGAATTACAGACACAACTTCTGAGGAATTACAGACACGTCCTTGATTAATCTGTGGGCCCTCGATTTTGGCTTGCATGTTATGGAGTTGAGTCCTTTGTGGCCTTAACTGGTTCTGCCCAGTTTGATTCTGCTTGTTGGAATATCAATTCTTGGCATAGTGACCCTCCTTACCACACAAGTAACAAATATTTGAGCCAAGTTTGCATTCCCCCGGATGCTTCTTCCCACATTTGGTGCGTATAGGGTAAACAATGATATTCTTCTTCTGAGGATGGTTCTTCTGGCTCTTAATTCCATTGAAATTCCCTTTTCGCTTATTGTGGTTCTGATTAAAGTGATTGCCATTAGGATTGGATCTTTTTCCCTGGTTGTTTGGTTGATTTCCTTGGTTCTGCTTCGATTGCGACTTCTCTTTCTTCTTCTCTTCAAAGAACTTGGCCCTCTCTTGTTTAGCTTGAGCAAGATGATACTCAGCACGTAGTGCTCTTTCGACACATTCAGCAACAGTTGTAGGTGGTTTCTCGCCACTATCGATCACTACCGCAATCTCAGGGCGAAACATGTCCAACATCAGCCTAACCCTTTCATCTTCAGTTGGCACAAGGTGAGGGCAGAGTCGTGCTAGTTGGTCGAACTTGCGGACAGCCTCAGTTACGGATGTTGTTTTAATTACATAAATGATGAATTAAACGACATATAAATTTGTGCGAAAAATTTATTATGTCGCATTAGGGGGATAATGATAATTTTTGGGAAGAACCCCGGTTTTTATTAATCGGTCGATTTAATGATCTTAGTATTTATTTTAATCATATCAATAATCAAGCTTTGAGAGCATGATTGGGAATTAGTGTGTTACATGGATAGAAGATGAAATTAATAGTGTTTACTCTTAGGAAATCCAAAGGTGGAAAATTGATCAAAAATTATGCTTGATTTGAAATCAATGGTGTAGATTTAATACTAGAGAATCCTAGGCAAATCAATGGTCAAACTTTGGATGTTAAGTGGCCAATAAGAACTTAGGATAAGGATTAGTGTGTTGGAAGATCTAATGGATGAGAATGAAGATGACAACCTTGGATCAATGGTGGAAATTGAGCGAAAGAAAAACAAAATAAAAATGAGAAATGCTTGGGAGGATCCGGATTTTTGGTTCAAGAAACAAGAAGAAAGTTGAACAAATGAAGAAAAGAAGGAAGTGTTGCATGCATGCAACCTTGTGTAAGAAAAGGGCATGGTTTATTTAGGCAAGTTGACCTTAGAAAATGACAAGTGAAAGCGACCATTCCTCTCCACTTTGTTGAACCAAATTTCACCCCAAAAACCCCTCCCAAAAGTGGCGTCCATGAAGGGCTGTTTCAGCTAAAAATTTTCAATTTCACCCCTCAAAATACAGCTCCCCTTAGGGTAAAAGTTAGCTGAAAATAAACCCATAATACCTCATTTTGTTCTCACACAAATTAAACTCACAAACCCTAAGTCTCTAACCACCACCAAGCTCAAAACAAAAGAAGAACCACCAACACCATTCTCTACCTCCAACACACCTCTAACACCTTCGTCCATCCATATTCAAGCTCTAAGAAACCCCATCTCTAAGATCGAAGAAGTGTAAGACGGAGTTAGAGGACGTTTTACTAGAGGTAACCTAGTGGTATTCTTTGTGTTTTTAGTCATTTTTGGAGAACTAAAGCATGATGTTTAGTTATGATCTTAATATTAGACTTCTTCTTACCTAGGAAAAGTTTTGTGAAGAACTTGGAAGGTTCGAGATCTTAAAGGAATCCCGGAGCATTTCGGTAAGTTCTAAGAACCTTGTTAGATTTTGTGGTAGTTATGATGATATGACACGCATTAGAAACTTTAGTATGAAAAATAAATTATATGTTAATATTCTGCAGAAGATAAGCTTCATGTTAGGCTTTGGAATCACTTGATTTGCTTTTATATGTCTAAAGTTATGTGCCCTTGGAGTTTTGACACAAAACTAGAGAGAAAATGAACATCCGAGACACAACATAGCCACGGGTTTATTGTACTCCGAACCATTTAGACTCAAAATTTTGGATTATAAGTTATATATCTAAAAACTATATTCTTCAAGATTTCCAAAAAGGTATCTTACGCCTTGAGCGGATAAATATGCAATTTTTGACGAATTTTACAAGTTTGGGCTACGAACCGAAAATCCTTGCTGGAATCCTGTACTAGCCACGGGTTTTGTAATTTTTGAGTTAGTAAACCTTAGCTTCTTATAAAACTGTTCTTATCATATAAAATAGATATTATAAGATTTCCAATGACATATCTTTTGTATTGTTTGGACATGTAAGTGAATTGTTATGATTTTTCTTATCTTACCTATGAATCTGGATTTGTGGTTCAAATGTGAAACCAACAGTAACGAAACCTAAGTTGATGACATAAATCATTCAAGTAATGAAGGAAATGACTTTACCACTGTAAAATAGACATCTTAAGCTTCAAAATAAGATATCATGTGCTTAAAACGGATAAGTACATTAATTTTAACAAATCCCTTAAGATGAAGTATAATCTGGTAATATGGGATTTTACCATAAGATACTTGGGAAAAAACGTCCATATTGATGTTTGAAATACTTAAAACCTTGGAAAAAAAAGTTAAAAAGATAGAAACTAGATGTTTCAAGCTTTCCAACAAGTCATCAAGTGTCCAAAACGGAATTATACTCAAATCTAAATAAATCTTATAAGTTAAAATCCTACATCGATAAAACGATTAAACATTAAAATGTGACATAATGGTAAGTCATAACATATGAATATATTTAGTTATGAAATGAGTTGATTTTTAGGTGTATGATCAAATAATGTGAAAACCCTAACTTTATAAAATTAAATCACAAGTTTTAAATGGGCCAAAATAAAGTATTCTAGATGGTTACCGAGCATATACTAAGAGATTACCTTAGCCCAACTAGATGAACATAACTTAGAGGTTGGGCTAGCCCAATAATAAAATAGAGGTATACACATAGGTGACTCCTTGTCATTTTGATTAATTAATTAATTAATTAATTAATACATAACTAAATGTAATTAATAAAATAATTAATTAATTAATAACTAATTAATTAATTATAAGAGTTAGCATATAATAATCAAGATTTTTATATTGAATAACTACATAATTATAATACATGATTAATTATAGAATAATTAATCATTAACCATTGATGTAATAATCAAAAAATAATAATGGATGATTAAGATTAACCAAACATTAATTATTAGATTAATCAAATTATTAATTATTACTAGTAGAATTAATAATTATTAATTATTATATGGGAAAGAATATTTAAGTAACATAATTAAATTATTAACAAGATAATTATTAATAAGTCAATTAAAATTATATAATTTAATTATAATTAGTCAATTAAATAAAATAATAATTAATTATTACTTAATTAATTAGTTAACCAATTAATTAATCAATTGATTAATTAATTAATCAAAATAACTAATTAAATAATAATTAGTAGAAATTTATTTTAACACTTAATAATTAATTAAAAATTAATAATTGTTAAGGTTAAGTATAATATAAGTAAATTAAGTTTATAAAGTGAGTAAAGTAATATTACTATAATTCTATCTAATAATGAGATATTGTTTAAATCAGGACAATTTCTCAAATCGGTATAGTAGGAGATATAACTCCGGAAGCTTAAGTACATAAGACAAGTAAGTACAAACCTCACCTACAGCAGGGAATAAAATGTTTTTCTTTGTTGATGCTCTACGTTTGCTATGACTTGACCTGATGATGTGATGAGTATATGAGTTATGCATATTGCTTTGATTAAGTATTTGATGTACATAAATTCCTCTTGCACTGACATGATCGGCATACCTCACATATATTTATGCCATAATGATAGATATATAGTGACATATAAATCTACATATTGTCACGATTAATAAGAATGAGGCAAATAAAGATAGGATTAAGTGTCGTAGCAACCTCCAATTAGTGAGAGGATATGATAAGAACGAAAGTTATAAAATATGACATTGGTGGCTGTTGGAGGGTCGCTCCCTTAACTCCCCATTGATTGCGCGCATATAGGTACGACATAGGGACCCTTAAGTAGACAAGATATATAAATAATAAAGCATAATGGAATACACGTAGTTCATATGCATTCTTGAACATTCTTGATATTACATGTGATGATATGATTTTATAAAAAATGATTTGTGAGATATTATTTGTACTTGCTGAGCGAAAGCTCATCATTATGTGTTCGTGCTGTAGGTAACGCGGGTAAGCGGCCCGTTACTTAGATGTTATGGACTGGCAAAGCTGTGCGGAGGCGATGAAGGATGGGAGTGGGATACCACCACGAATTAAATTTCCGCATTTAGATTTCGTAAACTATGTTGTATCGACTATATTTATAATTATGTTCCAATGTTTTGGTACTACTAAACTAGTATGAGCATTTTACAAGAAAAGACTTTAGACTCTCTTTTTATAAATTATATGAAGTTATAACTTTTTAAACATCATCTAGGTACGATTTTAAATTGGATAATTAGTTGCTAGAGGTTTTCAATTCCTTCGTTAAAATTTTAGTAATCCTAACTTTCGTAGTCCGAATAAAAAAAAAATTCTGTGTTTTCTGAATTAAATATAAATGAGTGTTTAAGATTAAATTGAATAAGAATAAGTAAGCTAGTTAACGGTTCGAAAAGTCGGGTCGTTACAGTTGGTATCAGAGCGGGTATCCTGCCATCCTACCTTACGTCGTTTCCACATCAGTTTCATGTCTGTCCAAGTAAGATAGAATTTTTATTTTATTTTATTTGTGGTTGTTATTAACTTTAATTTTAAAATTAGGCATTCCTATATTATCATCATGCCACCAATTAGAGGATCGTCATCCGAAGACACACTTCTTAGTGGGCTCGGTGCCAGAATAACAGCTGCATTTCGGAGAGCCAAGCCAGATCACTACTATGGGGAAACTCACCCGGGAGATTGGCTACATCACATCGAGTCCTTATGTAGCTCGTGTGGCATAACACGAGGGGCGTGGTCGAGACTAGCAGTAATCCAACTGAGGGGTACTGCTAGGCGTTGGTGGGAGTCTATTGGACAAGAACTGAACCTCGTACGTTTGAGGGATTTCCGTCGCAACATTACGGAGTACTTTGTAGGTCCTTTCCTTTACAGAGAGAGGATGGCTGATTTGTCATATGCACAAGGACGTCGATTCTTTACTCGGGCGGCGAGGTGGGCACCTGTTCATGGTAAGAGCATGCAGGAGTACAAACGCCGGTTCGAGCAGGACCTCCTAGTCGAGTGCTCTTATGAACTGCGCCAAAAGGACGCATATGAGCTGTTTTGGCAAGGAGTTCCCCACGAGATAGGAGCACTCGTGTACTTTCCCCAACCATATCCAGATTATGATCACTTATGTTCAGAGGTCATTTACGCTGAGATGTACCTGAGAACAGAAAGGGTAGATACTCCTCCAACAAGGGAATTAGAGAATGTGGATGATGCTAGCAGCCATGTTGGAACACCAGTCCCGCACCAACCAGAAGCCGTGGGAGACGATGATGCTCATATTGGTTCAGAAGAGGAGGACCCCACTGAGATTTTCACTGAAGGAGAAGATGACGAGACTGACGGTCCATGAGTATTAGTAGAAGATCAAGTGTAGTAGTTGCTATCAAATAGTTTGTCGTTTGTCGTGGATGTTTTATCTATTATCTATTTTATGTGTTTGGTGTCACTTGTGTTATATTTATGGTTTATGTATCCCTATGACTGATTATGACTAATGTGGTTAATCGTTATGTGAACTTATGACTATGTGATGATATGACATTATGCTTTTAAGATATGATATGCCATGATTTATAGGTCATACATCTGTCATATATGTTTAAATAAAACTTGTGTCATAAGACTATGATTAACCTAAAATAATTATGTACGAGATATTAAGCAAACATGGTTCTTTTAGGTTGAACACTAGAGTCATATATAAAGTCATGGTACGTCCTCGAGCGGCTGCTGCAAGATGACCACAAGAAGCGAACCTAGCAGAAATGGTTGTTAACCTTCAGCGTAGATTGGAGGACCAAGAGCGTGAAATGCAAAATCTCCGTGAACAGCTTGCTCAACAAAATCAAGAAGCACCCCCTCCACCAGCTGTCCCAGCTCAACCTGCAGCACCAGCTGTGCCTGCGGCACAAGCCGCCCAACCTGTGATTCGACAGGAACCGTTGTATGAGAGGTTCCGACGTATGAAACCACCAGAATTCGAAGGATCTACCAACCCTTTGGAGGCTGAGGAATGCTTAACCTCCCTTCAAATAGTCTTGAACTTTATGAACCTCACGGACCAAGAAAAAGTGTTTTGTGCTTCCTATGTCATGAAGAAGGATGCTCGTTATTGGTGGGAAACTGTGCAAATGAGGAGGAATGTACTTGAGATGACATGGAATGACTTTATTCAGGAATTTAACGACAAATTCTACAACCGGATGGCTATGAAAACATAGCAGAATGAATTCAACAACATCAAGCAAGGTTGGTGTTTTGGGTTGCATTTTAGCATGTTTGACATGCCTAGTTGCTGTTTTGGGTACATTTTCAGGTCATAGTCTGTCTTGCGTCTGTTTTGGGTTCACTTGAACCATGTTTTGCACTCCTAAACCAGATTTTTGTTATATGCTGTCTTACAAAATAATTTTGTGTTCATTTTTCTTTACGTTTTCTGTCTTGGAAATTCATACTTTAGGGGACTGTTTTCAAGTTCTGGTGTGTTTTTACAAGTTTACATCCCGGTTAACGTTCAACTTTCATCCCAAGTTGGCGATGATGTATGCAACAAATTTATATATCTTGTATTATAATCTGACTGGTGAGTTAGTTACCCAATATTTATTGTCAGATACTAGTATATAAGCACATGTTCGTTATTAAGGGGCCTAATTGTAGGTTATGCTTGTCATAAACTTGTTTAACCCCAAACCCATGGTTTCTATGCCATGATAGCTGTATATGTATCAGGTTATTGACATGTCTCAGATGAAATATGTTAACCAATTTATACTAAGCCAACTCCTCTGCCTTCACTTTTTTTTAAGTCTTTTTCTATGTTTTGGTTATTGCTTTATTAAGGAAATGATGCGAAAAGCATCGGGTGAGATGTACATTTAGGATCCCGTGAAGGAAAAAAAAATTCCTAGAAAAAATTGATGACTACCTGGCCTGCAGTTGCGGTAAGCATCCCCCCATAGCAATCCTCGATATTTGGGCCTGAGTATGAAGGAGTACATGCCTACGGAATGACATTATATCAAAAGAAGGAGAGAATGAAGAAAATCTATAGGGGATGGAAGGCGTTACAATGTCGGACAGGCCTAGGTTACTATCCGTGAACGGATCGAGTCATATGCTCTGACGATACGTGGCATAGCTTTATTCAAGTAACTGTATTGTCTAATATGTGGCCCTACGTTATTTTGTTTGATCACGTGTAACGACCCCTCACGAACCGTTACAGTTGACTTCTTATTTAATCATTCATCTTTTATAAAATTACGGAAAATATTAAGTTTGAAATAAAAATCTTTACATAATAGAAAACTTTACTTAGATGAGTTTAGAAAAACTCTATAATTTTTTTTAAACTATATCAAAATTAAACTTACCCTTTTCTTTAAGTTCTGACTCTACTAGCTTCTTCTCCCCAGCCTCATGCCAATAAATTAGGGACCTATAGCGTCTTCCGTCAAGTGCCTCATAGGGAGCCATCCCAATCGCCACTTGATAACTATTATTATAAGTGAACTCAGCCAACTGTAAAAACTTACACTAACTCCCTTTGAAATCCAAGGCACAAGCTCGAAGCATATCCTCAAGTGTCTGATTAGTCCTCTTTGTCTAACCGTCTGTTTGCGGATGAAAAGCCATGCTAAAATTCAACTTCATACCCATAGCAGCTTGAATGCTCTTCAAGAAGTGGGAGGTGAACTTACTATCTCGATCAGAAATAATAGATTTGGGAACACCATGAAGCCTCATGAGCTCCTTCACATATAATTCTGTCAACTGTTCCATAGAGGACGTCAATCGTATAGGAAGAAAATGTGCTGACTTGGTCAATCTGTCGATGACCACCCATATAGTATCATATCCATTCGTAGTCCTTGGCAAGGTAATAATAAAATCCATCACAATGTCTTCCTATTTCCATTCCAGTATCTGAATTGACTGAAGTACCCTTCCTGGCTTTTGATGCTCAGCCTTAACTTGCTGGCAAGTCATACAATGCTTCACATAGTGTGCTACATCCTTCTTCATTCCGAACCACAAAAAACTATTCTTAAGATCCATGTACATTTGAGTTCCACCAGGATGAAGCATATACGGGGTGTTGTGCATCTTTTCAAGAATCTTCTTTCTCAGTTCTTCTTCCTTAGGAATACATAACCGTCCCTTAAGCTTCAACACTCCATCACCGGACACACTAAATCCTTCATACTTCCCTTCGAGCATTTTCATTTTAATCCTTACAAGGCTTGGATCAAGGTTTTGTTTGCTCCGAATGTTATCTAAAATAGTTGGAGACAAGGTCAGTGCAGAAAGTTACCCAACTATTAACTCCAACCCAAAATAAAAAATCTCCTTTTGAAGGGGCTTAGACATCACATTCAAGAACATTAACATGGTAGGGGTTTTCCGACTCAACGCATCAGCTACCCTATTTGCCTTCCCCGGGTGGTATAGGATTTCACAGTCATAATCCTTTACTAGCTCAAGCCACCTCATTTGCCTCATATTCAAATCCTTCTGCATGAAGAAGTACTTCAAACTCTGCTGATCAGTGAATATTTGGCATCGGACTCCATACAAATAATGCCTCCATATTTTCAATGCAAAAACAATGGCAGCAAACTCTAGGTCATGGGTGGGATAGTTCTTCTCATAGTCCTTCAATTACCTTGAAGCATAGGCAATTACCTTCCCATTCTGCATCAAGATTGTACCAAGTCCCATTTTAGAAGCATCACTATAAATTACGAACCCTTCATCCCCATCCTGAATCATCAAGATTGGGGCACTTGTGAGTCATCTCTTCAGCTCTTGAAAGCTCTTTTCGTAGTCCTCTGTCTAATTGAACTTCTTTCCTTTTTGGGTAAGTGTCATAAGCGGCATAGCAAGTTTTGACAAATCAGCTACAAATTTTCTGTACTATCCCATTAAACTAAGGAAATTTCTGATCTCACTTGCGTTGGTTGGTCTCTTCCAATTACTAACGGCCTCAATCTTCGCAGGATCCACCATTAAGCCATCTTTAGAAATCGCATGACCAAAGAATGCTATACAATCCAATCAAAACTCGTATTTAGAGAATTTGGCATACAACTGGTGATGTTTCAATGTCTGCAAAACTATCCTTATATGCTTCTTATGTTGGTCTCGAGTCTTTGAATAAATAAGAATGTCGTCGATAAACACTATCACAAACTTATCCAGAAACTCCTTAAACACTCTATTCATCAAGTCTATAAAAGCAGCAGGGGCATTAGTTAACCCAAATGGCATGACCATAAACTCATAATGACCGTATTGAGTTCTGAAGGCTGACTTGGGGATATCTCCTTCCTTTCTTCAGTTGGTGGTATCCAAATCGTAAATCATCTTTGAAAACACAGTCGCACCTTGCAGTTGGTCGAATAAATCATCAATTCTCGGCAATGGGTACTTGTTCCTTATGGTCACCTTGTTTAACTCTCTATAGTCGATGCAGAGTCTCATTGTCCTATCATTCTTTTTCACAAATAAAACTGGATCTCTCCACGGTGAATGAAACCATTGGTCAACAACTCTTGAAGTTGCTCATGTAATTCTTTCAATTCCGCAGGTGCTATTCGATAAGGTGCCTTGGAGATTGACCCAGTGCCCGGTGTTAATCAATCTCGAACTCGATTTCTCTATCTGGTGGCAAACCTGGCAAATCCTCTGGAAATACATCACTAAAATCTCGTACGACAAGTACATCTTCAAGTTTCAATTTCTCTTCTTTCTTCTTGTCCACGATGTTGGCTAAGAAACTATTACAGCCATTGGCTAGCATCTTTCGAGCCTTCATTGCTAACAGGAATAACTTTGTCTTCTTCTTCGTATCACCAATGAATTCAAACCGATCATCTCATTCGGGATTAAATACGACCTTACCTCTTCGGCATTCAATAGAAGCATTATACTTTCCCAAGAAATCCATACCTAAAATTAGGTCATAGTCAAACATCTCGAGCACTATCAGATTACTGTAGAGCTCTCGATTAACAATTCTCAATGACACTACTCATAGCCAATGAGTGGACATCATCACTTCCGCAGATGGTAGTGTCGTAGTAAATCCCTGACTCAAGATATCCTGATTTATTCCTAGTCTTTTAGTAAAAGTAGAAGACACAAAGGAGTGTGAGGCTCCTGTGTTGAAAAAAACATTAGCATATTGGTTATTGACAAGTATCTAATCTGTGACAACAGTAGAAGTCTCAGCAGCTACTTCTTCTTTGGTCATGGTGAAAACTCTGGCATTGGTGGTAAGTGGAGAAGCCTCAAGTCATTCCTGGAAAATATGAGATTCATCAAGAGCAACCTGCATACTGTAGAGCTAAGCTAGTGGGTTTCTCTGTTGTCTTTGCTAGAAGGGCTAATATGTCTTGCTCGGACAACCTTGGACAGGTGACCTAGCGTCCGCAACCATAATATAGATTTATGCCTATACGACACTCCCCCAAATGTAGCTTTCCATACTTAGAAAAAGTGAAATGTTCTTAGTTTGCTTAGCTGGTTGGCCCCCTCCTTAAGGTTGTTATGGTTCCTTTGATTGGAAAAGTTCCCCTTCCTCTTGTTATTGTTCCACTTACCTCCTTAAGACCTTCCTTGATTTTCAAAGTTTCCACGGTTTTGGTTGTTGTTGTTGTTCTTAAGTACTTCACTCTGACGAGGCTGGCTTTCCTTTTTCTTTTTCATATGATATTCAGCACGAATGACACACTTGACACATTCAGCTGTAGTGGTTGGTGAAGCAGTCCCGCTATCAACAATCACTGCAATCTCGCGTCTCAGCATCCCGATTATTCTTCTTAATCGTTTTTCTTCATTTGGCACCATGTGGGGACAAAGGCATGCTAGTTAATTGAACCGCTTAACAGCTTCTGTCACCGATAGATTTCCTTAATGAAAGTTATTAAACTCGTCATAATGTTCTCTGGTCATAGACATGTTGAAATACTACTCATTAAATTCTTGGATAAAGTCTTTCCATGTCATCTGATTCATATCCCTGCTCAACTTTATTCCTTCCCACCAGATTCTAGTATCATTCATCAAACAGTAGTAAGCACACTTCACTTTCTCATTCTCGGTTAAATCCATGAAATTAAAGACTAACTCGATCGACATCAACCATCCTTGAGCTACCAAAGGGTCAGTTGAACCATGGAATTCCTTAGGTTTCATCCTCTTGAGTCGCAGATACAGAGGCTCATGATTTGTTGCTGCTTAAACTACTCTATCTTGCACTGGTTGTGCATCCGGTGGATTTATGGGGAATTCCACTTTGTTGGCATTAGCTTGCAAATTGTTAATAAGAGCTTGTCGTTCCTGAATTTGCCTCTGAAGTTGCACTACCATTTCTACTAAATTAGGCTCTACCACCACTTCATTTTCAACTTGTCCACGACCCCTTCGGTCAGCTTGATGCAATTGCGCCATAACTTCTGCCAAGTTAGATTTTGCAGCAACCCCATCTTCGGAATGCACTCGGCCAGTACCACATCCTCGAACTGCTCGCCCCCGAACTGCATGTCCTCATCCGTGTACCATCTTATCTTCATCGTCTGTTAGTAGTAAAATTGTCAATAAGATAATTTTTTTTTTTGGATATCGAGTCAGTATTCAAATTTTCCATAAATAGAACATCACCTCACAACTCTTAAATTTCTATTTAAAGAAATTAGTTAATTACCTACTTGAAGAAGTTTGAAGTGGATATGTGACGATGCATGATAGGATAACGACCCCTCACAAACTGTTACAATTGACTTCTTATTTAATCATTCATCTCTTATAAAATTGCGGAAAATATTAAGCTTGAATAAAAATCTTTACATAATGGAAAACTTTACTTAAATGATTTTAGAAAAACTCTAGAATTTTTTTTAAACTATATCAAAATTAAACTTTATAATTAATATATTTATATTTTTAAAAACCCAATTCATGAAATAAAATGTAAATCCATATGAAACATCCAATCAAATAATAATAAACTAAAGTCTCAAAATTTTATTTGAAATTAAAAAAAAAAGTCCATCTCATGATCATTCCTCCCGTTTTCCTATCACATATCGTCCCACTATTCACTCCAAGCTCCTCCAACACTATAATTTACCATTTCCTTTATCTACAACATGAATTAACTTATATAAGCAAGGGCTTTATAAGACACTTAAATCTCACAATGTAAATAAACATTTTTCTTTATCATCATAAATATAAACATCATTTAAAAACTTTTTAACTTTTAAAACCATTATATATTAGGCCCGGCGTTGTACCATCATAACACGCTAGTCACGGAAGGGTTGGGGTAGCAAATCCCAAACCAACCGTGATAAAAGTCCACTCACCGGACAACATCATCATCATCATCAATGGTGTACAACGCCATTTTAAAACATAAAATACATATACATACCATATATATATTTTTCATCAAAACGTCATAATAGGAGAAGTATTATTTAAGAACTGTTGGAAAAAACGGATCCGATATCAGAGTTGCGGCGCAGCGAAAGTTTTAAAATTTTTATGACGTTTCAAAAAGAATCTCATGATGCATATAACAATAAATTAAATTCATGATCAAGCGTACCTTATTTCTCGGATTCTGGAATCACTAGAGCCTTTGACCAACGTGTCTTCTCTACTATTCTCGAGTTCCACGTCTCAAAGTGTGTGTGTGCACACGTTCTATGAATCCAAGCGTTCGGTAATGCTTTCTGAAGTCTAGATCCCTTCTTCTCAATTCCGATGTTCCTCGTTGAGAATATGATCCAACTTCTTCTTCAAAATTACAAAACAGGAACCGATTAACCTCCTATAAAAATTATCACTCGGTTTAACCTTCCTCATAGTTTTCATTCAATGGAATTTTCTCTCTTTTTCTTTCTCACAAGATAACGAATTTTATGAAGTGGAAGAAACCCAAATTATTTTTTTTCTCTCTCCCAAAAAACATTTTTTTCCTTAGTGAATGACCAAAAATTAGTTTTTCAAGAATTCCTAGCCTTTATATAAAGGTCTAATCCTTCTCAAAATTTATTTTCTTCTTGAAAAATAATTAATAATTATTTTTCTGGATAAATTTTGAACCAAAAGATCATATAACTTTAGGGTTAGATTCATTGAACCTAAAAATGTTTTTCCAAGGAGAGAATCTCATCAAAAAATTCAGCCACTTTGAGATAAATCTTGATTGGTGGTTCAAATTTTAAATCAAAAATCTAGACTAGTGAAAAGATCCTAGTCCTATCTAGATTCAAATTACTTTTAAACCTTTTTGAATTTAAATAAGATTCACTTGTTTGAATTAAATATTTTCCTCAAACATCAAATATATTTATTAATTTAAATAAATGGAATATTTGAAATTTTTCGTCTCTCAAAACCGTCCATAACATTTTAAAGGAAAAAAAATTAATCAAATAATCTCTATTATTTAAATCAATTAATAATTTAATGTTATGAATATATTTGAACAATTTTGAAACAAAATTTTCTTCTCTCCATCTATCTAAAAACTGTACACTACATTTAGATTAGGAGAGAAAAACTTTGTTTTCTAAAATTAAATAATTCAAACACAATCTTAGTTCCAAAATTCAAATTAACCAATCAAATGTTGACAAATCATATTATTTGTCAACACAAATCCTACATGTCCAATCCTTTTCCGGATTATATGTCTTAATATACATTACAAAATTCCATTTAAATTTACCAATCTCATTAGGAATAAATCACGAGACGCTATATGGAACTATATGAGCTAATAGAGGGAACCGATGGAAATATGTAAAGAGACTCCTATAATTGCGAAAAATTAATCCCAGATTAATTATTCATCAATTATCAACTTCAAAACTATTCCACTAAAAGTTTGAAGCTGAACTCCTGTTAACATACCGTATTATGAAAGCTCTCTCATGTAGTGCTTCTTCCATGATTTATTCATCGCTATTGTAATGACCAACTTGTTTACAAATTTTGATTTCTATTGTTAGGAATCAAAGTTTGTAATTACTTATGTTTATATGCTATGTATGTGAATGTGTTATGTTTTATCTGTAAAATTATTGAATTCTTGGTTGAAAAATTCGATAATTTACCTATGTAAGTCCTTTTTGTAGTAAAAGGCAAGTTTATGATTTATGATTCTCTGTTAGTAGTTTCTAATCTTAAAAGAATCCTAGGCACAGTTAAGATAAATTCTGGATTATGGTCCAGTGCAAGTATATTGTTATCGGTTGAAAACAGTATCTGAATATGTAAGCCAGTATGAAAGTGGACTGTGTTTAGGAGATAAGCCAAGCAAGGTCTTAAAAGGTGGCACCTCATCTTAAAAAGAATGACAATTGTCACTATGAAAACCGACCACCCTTTAAGGACTAAAGTGCAAATGTTTTTGCCTTTAGGGGCCAAAGTGCAATTTTGTAAAAAATTATGGATTGATAGATAAATTTGTAAATTTATGGAACTATGGATATTTCTAGTTAGATTTCCTAGTTCAATTAAGCTTATGATGATTTTTAAATTTGGTTAACCTAGTTGGGAACCAATGAATCAAGTTAAGTTTGATTGGTTCAAAATTGACCAATCACATGCTTACACTTGTTCGCTTAGGGACCGGCCACCTCAAGGACTAATGAGAAAATATTTTTCTCTTAAGGACCAATAGGCAAAGTATGAAAAGTTGAAGTTCACTAGAAATTGACACCTCACAATTTTAGTTTTGCTTAGTAAGCATAGTAGCTTTGCTTACTTAGCTATGTTGCAAATTGTCATCTTGACACCTAGCATTGAATGGCCGGCCACCTCATGGGATTTACAAGCAAATATGATGTTTTTAAGGACTGATAAGTAAATAAGGAAATAGGTGTTTCTTTGTTAGTTTGACACCTAAAAACCTAGCTTTGCTTAGTAAGCATTCTAGCCTTGATTACTTGGCTATGTGTAATGCATTAACAAGCAAAGATTTTCCATGTGGCACACTAAGGAAACCGGCCATCACCTTGGCTAGACACATCAAGAACTAGCCTTGGTGAGTAAGCACAATAGCTTTGCTTATGTGGCCAGCAATGGCAAGCACACCAAACCACCTAAGGCCGGCCACCATGAGGTCAAGACACCTCATGAACTAGCTATGGTTAGTAAGCCACCTTAGCTGCACTTACTTGGTGAGCCAAAACCCTTACATCTGATCATGCAATGACTGGCCACCATGAGAAAGTGACACCACATGGAGTAGCTTTGGTGAGTAAGCTCACGAGTTGCACTTGTGTGGAAAGCCAAGGCCTTGCCAAGCCACCCCTAAACCTGCCACCTTAGGATTAGGACACCTCGTGGCCTAGCTTGGATGAATAAGCGTTCCTAGTCTCGCTTCCATGGCTAGCTAAGGTTTTGACACATCATCACCCTAAGGGCCAGCCATCTTGAGGGCATGACACATCATCTAGTAGCCTTGATGAGTAAGTCTTATAGCTTTGCTTAGTCATCCTCTAGGTCCAAGCATGGCCGGCCAACACACAAGGATTGTTGAGCAAATAAGATTTTGCTAAAGGACTAATTGGCAAAGCAAGAACAAGTTGTTCACCTATAAATAGGTGAAGGGATAATTCTCTATGCTTGTTTAGTGAACCTTGCAGCCAATATTTCAGTTCTCTTCCTTATAGAAACCGAACCAAAGTGAGAGTGGAAAGTGAGAAGCAAATCCGGTTTTGTTGGTGTGAGTTAGCATAAAAGAAAAACCTCAAAATCCTAAGCTAGAACCTTTCTCGTGAAGCTTGAGGTAAATCTTTTAACCTCTAGCTCTTCATTTACGTTTTAGTTAAGTGAATTAAGAGTATGATGTTATGTAGAAACATGGGTTATGGTTGTTAAGATTTATAAACCATGCTTGTTATGTAATGGTTAGCATTCGGTTTTGATATGCTAGTTTTAAGTTAAGGTTTTATGAAAGTTTAAGACTTTTGGTTTAAAAGTTTTAAGAACTGAAAGTATGATTATGAAATGGTTATGTAACGTTTGCATGCTTGACATAGGCTCACGGGGTACCCGTTTGAGGTAGTGTGCACGTTGGTTTGGCTAAAAACCAAACCGAATGAAAACCCCCAGTTTCGGGTCAAATTGGACAGTAAATTTGGAAATCGAATTTTGAGGTCCTTAGAGGCCGAATCATGAAAAAGTCAAAACTACAAAGTTGTAGGGAAGGGAAAATCCTAGGGGCCAACATAGACATTTTTTGAAAATAAAGCCTCTAAGACCTTCGTTTTTACAAAAACTCGAGACCTATTTTAAGGTTAATAAAATGGTCGAAGAATTTTCAAAGGCAGAAACAAGTGTGTTAAAGTCAGATTTGGGTTTTAAGTTTAAAACAGAAGTTGTAGGAATCTTCAAGGTCTACAACTTTTATGAAGGAAACGTTTTTAAATTCCAAACAGATTTATTAGAAAAGGATCAAATGCAAGGACTGATTTCAAATACAGTTTTCGGAATTCATGGGTTTTAAAAGAAAGAAAAGTTTTAAAGTTTATGCTATGTTTTTAATACCCTTGTACTAAGATAAGTTAATAACTAGGGTAATTATGACACCATGATAGGATGATTCTTATCCTATTATTTTCCTTGAAAACAGGGAAATAATCTGTTTAGGTGGAGCACTAAATTCAAGATTTAGTGTAACTGGTAAGTATAACTCCGCCTACGGCATAAACAAAAATGTTTATTTTCAAGTTTATGATGATTAAGTTATGGTAATATGTTTACGATGTATGATGGTTAAGTTATGTTGTTATGCTTACGATGTATAAGGATCAAGTTATGTTAACATGCTTATACGAAATATAATGATCAAGTTATGTTGATATACTTGCGATGTATGTTAGCATATGATGGTCAAGTTATGAGGTATGTTCAGATGAATGTTTGTATGATGATCAAGTTAAGTTGATATGCTTACGATGTTATGATGATATGCTTATGATGTTATGTTTACGAAGTAAGATGATCAAGTTATGTTGATATGCTTGTGATGTATGTTAGCATAAGATTATCAAGTTATGTTAAAATGTTATGATGTATGCTATGATAATATGACATCACAAGGTTATGCTGATGTATTAATGATATATATGTTATGATGATATGGCATCACGAAGCATGCTCATTAATGATAAATTACTCGGTAATGAGTAAAATACGGTTTCTAGTTAGAAACTGTTAATGATTCAAGTATGATGATAAACATATGGTAATCTGTAAGAATACGGTTTCAAGTTGGAAACTGTTTATGATCATGAAAAGATTCAAGTATAATGATGATGAACAGATTTCTTGTGTCGTATCGACCCGCTCGTAGGTCGGGTTTGGTTCATGGTTTGAGTTGGACAGGGCTGGCCGCCCCAACCACTCCACGGCAGCGCGCCACGGTACGTACACTTATGTTATGTAAGGGGTCCATAACCAACGCTAACCTATGAATGAATAATGAAAGCATAAAAGATTCATGCATTTGTTTTTATGAAATGATTTACGGTGCAATGGTTGTACTTGCTGAGCATTAGCTCATGACTTATGTTTATGCTGTAGGTAAGCAATCTTACAGCAATACCTGATGCAAGGCGGTGGGCGTGGCATGGCAAAACTATGAAATTATGGGTGTGAAGCTACCACGCGTTTTGTTAAAATTACGTTTTGTCTATGTAATATTTAAGTACTATGTTTTAGTACTACAAGGGACAAAGTATGTATATGCATATGTATATGTATATGTATGTATAAGTAACTAAAATGAAAGTTTTCATCCTAATTTAAGTGATGATTTTAAAAAAAAAATTTAGTTCAGATTTTCATATGTATGTAAGTAAGTATAGTGACGATCACGAAAGGGTTGGTCGCCACATGCTTAATCTCCATTTGTTATCCATGATTGAATTAAGGACTTTTTCTTTTTTACATTTTCAATCATTTTAACTTAAAGTTCCATTATTCTCCATTGAAAGAACCACCAATTGTAAAATCATACAATTGGTAAACCATCAGAGAACACAAAGTAAACCGTTGGTCAAGATCTTGTTATACTATCTTTCAGTCCCCAAATAATGCCTTTAAGTGGATAACATGTACTATCGTTAAGATAGCTATGGATTCCATATCTATGAATTTTGATTTCTCTATCCATAAGTCATGCACCCAAAACACAAGTATATTGACAATGAATTAACAGTGTCTCACCTGTAGTGCATTTTACATAAGTCATGGACACGAACTCAAGTAATCATTTCAGGATTAAGATTAATACAGGATGATAATCAAAGCATCATTGATTCTTATAAATGGAATTATTAAACCAAATCAATTAACACTTTAGGTCCAGTCCAATGTCATACCTCAATACTGGTATACATTAAAGTTTCCACTCGGAACCTATCTGATGGTCAAAACAAACCATCCCTCTAAGGAAGTAGACAGCTTTACATCTTATCATAATCTCAATCTTATTCCGTCGATTGCGGACTATTTATCTAGACTATTATCAAATTACCACGTCTTCTATGTATATCCCATATACATATGGTAATCCGATATATTACCAACAGCTAAGGAGTATTTTATGTTTGCTCAAAATAACCATACAATCAACAAATGAAAGTAAATATGATACAACTTATTAAACATGAATAACCTCCTCTTATTAATATCAAAATGTCATATTTACAGAAAATCCCTAATATTGATTTTCTATCTTTATGGCACATATAGATCCCAACAAGAACATCATAACATCATCATCAATATCAAAACATATACTTCTCAAATCTTTAATTCATATTGTAGGGGAGAGTGCACTTATATAAACGCCTTACTTAACCTTTTCAAATTTTCCGATGGTGACGCACGATTGAGGTCTCGGGTGCTCGCTTTTAGAACGGTTCATGCCATGAATAATAAATATAATCAAATCAATAAAAACTCATAACAATTCATCAAACACATCCATCATATTATAGCAGTACCTACAAGGCCTATTTCATCATTCAATAACATCAAAACACAAAAATTGAATAATTTTATGAAATTACAAATATTTACTGAAACTGTCAGTTAGACCCTTGTCCCTTCAAAATTTTATGAAAATTCATACAGGTTTTTGAATGATCTAAAACTAATTTTAAATGAAAGTAGACATCTAGATCTTTCTAATATACCTAATAAAAATAACCTAAAATTATTATTACTTAATTTTCAAAAAATGACAGCCGGACCTCTGACTACTTGAAAAATCACAAAAATTCATATATATATATATAATATATAAATGATATAAAACTGATTCCAAATGAAAATAGACATCTAAAATTTTCTAAAACTATCAAATTTGTTAAAAACAGAGACGGTTTGAATTCTCGAAAAATAGTTTTGAAATCTGACATTAAAATTTTACCGAATTTGGCAGTGCGACCCCTGCCTATTTGAAAAATCATAAAAATTCACATATAATCCAAACGATGTGAAATCATTTTAAAAGAAAATATACATCTAAGGCTTTCTAACAATATTAAATTTGTTAAAAATGGAGTTCATTTGCACCCTTAAAAATAGTTTGGAATTCTTATATTAAAATCTAGAAATTCCAGTAGCAGTGGTCAAATCCGAAAATCATTAGAAATATATATAAACAAAATTACATCACAATATATATATATATATATATATATATTTCATACACACACACACAAAAAAACCCTAAGACATGTTTCTAATATATAAAATTATTCAATTATCATACCAATGAAATCATAACTCAATAAATCAAAAACCCTAATTTCGTCTTATTCACAAAATCAACCATATCGCATTCTTTCGACCATCATTCGATAAATATTTCTCATCCTCTCCTCAAACTCACATGAAGACATTCCTCAAGAAATCACCAAATCCCTCAAAGAATCCCAAACTAAAACAAATAACAAAAACATCATCATTATAAATAATACCAATCATACCTTGAAATCCTTTGATTTTGGCTTGAAAGAATTTGGAGGTTTGGCAGCAGATTTGGGCTACGCAATAAGGATTGTTTTATAAGCCCATTTCGACGAGAAATGTATCATTTACTAGAATATCAAAGACGTCGTATCGGTCTAGGTAACCGCAGGGAAGTTTTTAACTGCACACACCCATCAGTGCGGGATTGTATTGAGCGAATATTTGGTGTCTGGAAGGCAAGATTTAAAATACTTAAAGGCATCAGCAGTTATCCAATGGAGAAACAAGTAATGATCTCAGTAGCGTGTGTGGTTGTGCATAATTTCATATGGATGGTGCAGGTTGGGGATCCCTTTCTTGAAGAATATGTGGCAGATTATGTGCCTGTAGGTGGAATTGTCGATATTAACGCGGATTACGTGTTTGACGACGGATTCGATGGTACTGACCCAAGTACAGAAACGCAGCAATATGACTCGAGGAAGGGTACAATAAATCAGATGAGAGATATGATGGCTGATGATATGTGGGACAGATTTCAATCATCTCCATGGTATAAATCCACGTGAAAGCAAGCTCAGTTTTATCTAGTTGCGTCATATTAGGATTGTAATTATTATGTTCTTTTAATCATTTTTAGTGACCAACTATGTACTTTTTGTTAGTGTATTTTATAGCTAGTAAGAAATTTTACAAAAGCTTTTGATGTATATTGTTGATATGTGTTATTAATTGAGTTTATTTTAATTTTTTCATTTTTCTAATCTGAAACCTACAATGGAATGTTAAATTTGAATTAAAAATTTTAACTCAAATTTTTAACATCCAAACAGGGCCCTAACTCTTTTTAAACTTTTTAACTCAAATTTTTTTACCAAACACTGAACTCAAGTTAAACTTAAACTTTTTATTTCAAACTTTTTACCAAACACTCAACTTTTAAACTCAACTTAAAAATTTTATCTCAAACTTATTCATCAAATACCCCTTAGAGTAGGTTAGTTAGACCGAAGATGAAGGCGATACGGCAGGAGGCTATTGTATTAGGTTAGTTAGACCAAAGACGAAGGAGGCTTGGAGTAGGGTTTTGCATCTGAAAGCAAATACTTCCCTTGTTTTTCAGAGGAGATACGTCACTCGTTGGCTAAGCCTAGCTAGTATTATTTCTCCAAAATGCGTCGGAGGAAAAGAAAGAAGAGAAAAATATATATATATATATATATTTAAAGTTTTTACTCCAATATTCATTTGTTCTTCTGATAAGTTGTTTTATTTTTATTTCTCATAAGTTCTTAAATTCAGGGATTTTAATACACGGTCTGTATTTTTTTTTTTTTAAGTACGCAATAATGTTTAGTGGTTAGTGATTTGGTACCAACTACGTGGGGGATGGGCATGACTTTCCATACCTCTAATATTTATTTCATTTTTTTAATATAAAGATAAAGAGTTTGTAGAGGCAATCAAAGTATATCATAAGACTTTTCAAAAAAAATTAATATAGTCCATAATGCTTTCAAAACAAATTAACCGTAAGCGCAATACTTTCAAACGAATTGATTATGAATTAATAATATTTATGCGTACCATCACCCATTTTTCTTCTTTCTCTACTTATAAATGTATGTATATATATATATATATATATATGAATGGAATTTACACACACATTCATACACACACACACATGTCAGGCAATGAGAGGGCACAATACTTATATTACTCTAGCTAGCTATCTTGCTTAATTTATTTTCTAGATAAACAAATATACATGATCGATACGACAACTCTTCAAATGGCTCAAGGATTCAGATGCATGGGGGTTTTTCCTGATTGCAATTTCTCTCTTGTCAGCAAGGTAATGGTCTCTCTTTAACTTGATTTTTTTTTTTTTCCGGCTCGACTTTTCACTATTTCACTTCAGCTGTTATAAGGACTACTAATTATGAAATTAAGGGTATATTTACTTATGTGTAATCAGAGTGGGCATGAATGAAGTGAGTAATATTCAGAGTAAACATGATTCAGAGTGAGAATTCAAATCCCGAATAAATTGTTTACTTAGTTTTAGGATTTGGAATCGACATCACTACGAATCTAATTCATGCGTTTATTTGAATCCAGAATTAGAACGAATTGTTGTAAATTTACTTGTATATCATTTCATTTATTGCATTTTTAAAAAATTAAAAAAATGATTAATTTTTTTTTCTTATCATACTATTAATCAAAAGTAAAATAATCATTTTGATATTAAGACAATAAAATATAGATTATGTAAATTTTTTTGTATAAAAAATTAAAAGAGAAAACAAATGAGTTAAAATAAGTAAAATAAAAAAATATATAAAAATAGATACATATTAATGTATTACTATAAAACAGGCTCTTGTTTATTCTAATAAAGTTAACAATAATTATGACAACCATATAATATTAAGTTAATAAAAAATATTATATTTAGTTAATAAAATAATAATATAATTTTGTAAGTAGATTAAGAATAAAATGGTAATTTAATGCTACTATAAGAATTGGGAGACAATCCAAAAAAGGATATGGATTGCTAATCTTATTATCTCAAATTGGTATTAGACTTATTATTCTCACTCTCTTTTAAAAAAAAAATAAATAAACAAGTAAATAAGAGATTGACTCTCGTTACCTATTATTGATAAGTAAACATATTGTATATGAGTTGTTAATAAATACTCGGTTTATAATAATCCAGTAACTTAACTATTTGGGATATCTTTGCTATTTGGGATATGTACCCAATCTAACACAAACAAATGATATAATACGTATATCCTTCCAAGTTATGTTTCAAGGACTAAATAGCATTGTTGTATTTTTTTTTTTTAAATACTACTGAAGAAGAAAACAATGCAATCTTTGAGCAGAAAATTGAAGCACACATATATCCGTCATTTAGTTGCTCTATTAATTATATGCAGAAAATTAACCTTTTACATATACACATGCAGCTTGGAGCAGAGTTTGTGGGGACATTCATAATGATATTTACAGCAGCAGCAGCACCCATCGCGAGCCAGAAGTACCACAATGAGCCCGCAGCAACGCTAATTTGGAATGCGGCGGCTGCAGGGCTGTCAGTGATGGCGGTGATTCTGTCGACGGGCCACATCTCAGGCGCACACCTAAACCCCGCGGTCACCGTTGCATTTGCTACGCAGCGGCACTTCCCTTGGGCCCAAGTTCTCCCCTACATAGCAATCCAAGTTTCAGCTTCCATCTCCGCCTCTTTCGCTCTGAAGGAAGTTTTCGATCCCTTCATGCCTGGTGGTGTCACGGTTCCCACGGTACGCAACGGCAACGCTTTCGCATTCGAGTTCATCGCCACCTTCATTCTCATGTTTGTTAACATGGCTATGGCTGATAAACGTGCGGTACGTACAGTTCCTACAATATCCTCTACCCAATTTCACTTTACTTTTTGAAACATGGCTGTTATTGTGGTTGCATGATTTTGTGCACGAGTTCTGTAAAAATACTAATCATTGTTCAGCATTAATGAATGTTAAATTATGTTCTAACAAAATATATTAAAAGAAAGTAATATTCATATGCCAAAATTAGATAACATTTCACTGGAGTAATTCTACACGGCCTATTTGAAAATTGAAATATATATGTGTGTGTGTGTGTGTGTGTGTGTGTGCGTGTGCGTGTGTGTGATAGTTTGAAATGGATGCGAGTGCTGTATGACAGGTGAGAGAATTGGCGGCTCTAGCAGTTGGAGGTACCGTTCTGCTCAACAATCTCGTAGCCGGGTCAGTTTTTTTTTTTTTTTTTTTTTTTTTTTTTTTTTTTTTTTTTTGTAGGAATTAAAGTTCAAAAAGAAAAAGGTTAAGGGATTTTTTTTTTTTTTTTTAGGTTAAAAGTTCCAAAAGAAAATCGTCATTGGCACTTTTTTTTTTTTTTTTTCTCTCACTAACCCCATTAGGACGTAGATAATTTTCCATAAAAGTTACCCAACTGTTTGGTGATACAATGGCAGGCCAGCAACAGGGGCCTCAATGAATCCTGTTCGGACTTTGGGTCCAGCAATCGCCTCAGGGAACTATAACGGATTGTGGATATATATGGTGGCGCCACCACTTGGGGCCTTAGCTGGGGCAGCTACCTACACTGCTGTGAAGATCCTGGACAGACCACCAAATCAGGTTTAACGCGCCTTGTCTTTTTTCCTAGTTTAGAACCAACAAGGTAACATTTAAAGAGACAAGAAGAAACTGATTGAAAATTATTCTTTCAATTTAGATTTGCTACCAAATGGCCTTTAATCTAAGCATGTAATCTGAGTTGGGTTGTTGAAACAGGATCATGATGACAACAACGGTCAGGATGACACAGGAGCAAGCTATGTGCCTCTTTTGCCTGGGCAGGGTAACTTTAGAAACTACCACTTGCTGGTTTCTGTTCATGATTTAGGTTCTTACTGGTCCCACTTTATTCGAACACAACCCTAAACACTTAATATTTTGATTGCAGGTCACAATGTATGAGCTGGAGTTTTGCATAAACAAATAAATAAATAAATTGCAAATAAATCAAATTACCTTGGATTTTGGAATCAAGACTGCTTACCTACTTTATACTTAATTCCATATACGCAAACAGAGTTGAGGAAAATGAGTTCCCGTAGAAATTGGCAACATCAATCAAAGATAAAATATTTACCAATATCAACAAAACAGAGCAGCAATGTGCTTAGATCACAGCATCCACGTGACAGAAGTGTCGGAGCCACCGAATAAGTGCTGTGCTCTCAACCAACCTGTAGGGGATATAGTCTCAGTGGGAAAGGATATGAAACATAATGAATGATCTTTCTATGGCCGCCTTCCTCTTTAGCGTTTTCTTGTCATTTGTTTGTGCTAGCCACAAGTCATGCGATGTGGATGGATGTTTCTACGATTTAGTAACTTGATCATGTATTTGTTGTCATCTTAATTACTTGTGTATGTGGCTTCTGTAATCAAGTATTGTGAGGAATTTTGCGGCACCTCCTGAATATTATAAACAACAATTGTATGTAACAAGTCATTATCAAGATTGGTGTGAGAAATGAATGACATTTTGTTTTTGGTTTTGGCTTTTGTTTTGTTTTGATTTGTTTTTTGTTTTTTTTTTTAAGATTCGAAATCTTCAAAATTCAAAGATGAACGGCCCCTTATGAGGAATGGCCGTCTCTCTTGATCATAACGGCCAAATAAGGAGTCCTATTCCATTAAATTTACAGCAGAAGAACTGCAACTGTGCCCACTGAGACTGAAATTTTAATAACTCACTTGATTTTTGGGTTGCTTCATTCACTTGGGATGTTTCACACTTTTCATTCCGCTTCGCCATCATCTTCACTGGCAAGACTAGCAGGTGTAGTTTCGTCGACAGTTGCTGCAGGATCTTCCATGGCATGGTCATCTTGATCATCCGCATATGCTTGAGAGCTCACTTCCTGTCCTGTCAAGTCTTTATGCTTTAGGTTACCTGTCAAAAGAAGAAATGAATGTTGAGTGACCTTGAAACATCAAATGGAAAATGACAGAGAGCACAAAAATTAAGATGACATTAAACCCATTTAATAGCCATTAATTATCTCGTAATATTAAATAAGAATATGGCAGTGACCATAAAGTTGCCAATTTGATGACTTGTGAAAAAGTTTAAGAGACGTCCAAGAAATTAAATTACGTTATACTTGTGTCTGATTGAGTAAAAAGTACATGCTAGGAAGAACATATATTCTCTTTTCTCTGTCGTGAATATGACAGGCAGGCTTTATCTAACTCGGCTATATATAGACACACACACACACACATGCTAGAAAGAGCATACAATTTACTTTCTAGATTAGAAAAATCTTTTTTTTTTTCCTCCAGAAATCATGCACTACAAAATGATAACAGTTTCCTCAACTAATTTTCCTTTGGTGATGACGAGGAACGTTGAGAAGAAATTTTCTAGTAGGAAAGCTTTCATTTATATGCAAATATATGCATACATATGTAAATAAACATAACCTAGACGATACTTACCCAGCCAAAATGTGCATCCACTTGATGTTGTATGAAGAAGCGCCTTGACATGGAATAAGTAGCGTTCCATAGACCTCTTTGTAGCAGGGATTTTGCTAGTTATGGCAGTTTGTTTCAAACCCTTCCAGAAATAAAGTAGAAGAATATCAAAAAGGAGATCTTAAATCTGTCTCAGAAAGGTCGGGGGAAAAGACACTGACCTTTGCTTCAGAACATAGGGTCTGTATAGTTCTTGTGGCTTTCTGAAGCTCTTTCACCTAATTGTTATGGAAAAGCATTAGATGGAACTCCCTTTTAGGATGTATTTCTACGCATCATAGCTTACCATTTGGATTATCGACTCCTTATGGACTTCAAATTGAGCACGCAAGAAGTCAAAAACTGGACAAGAAAAAAAAAAAACCATAAAAACCTTATCAATTATATTCAAAGCACAGTTTGGGGTAAAAAGTTTCACGGGTTTACCCTTCAGGAAGGAATTAACAAACTTTCCACCATAGTTGACGGCCAGCGCATGCACGGTCATCTGTTCCATCATGGTGAAAGGTCAAGGTTAATTTGTCTTGAAAAGTTGAGGTCACCACTTGGCCCTAAGAAGGATCAAAGAACTGTGGGGAAGCTCTCTTGAAAGAAATTAAAGCAAAATTAAATAAATAAAATATCATATGATGAACCAAAATGAAAAACAAAACAAATGTTGCAAAACAACTCCAGAATCTCTTTAAGATAACCTTGTCGGAAGTCCTGCAAAGGGTAACTAATGATACCACCACAGTTACAGAATGGCGTAGTTTGATCAGTGTATCTTTGACGATTTCATGTTGAGCATGAGCTCTAGGCTTCCCAAGGAGAATGACTTCCTTGACCTAATGGAGAATATATAATCAGTTCTTATTCTTTGAACAAGCAGATATCCACTATCAACCACAATGATATTTGGATCAAAGACATGTGTTCGACTCACCAATCTGTTAAGAACAGTCAAGTTCCTTTCATGCTGCAAATAATACCATATTCTATCAGCATTCCATAGAAGAAACTTAACCAGGAAACATATTAAAGGAAAATCAAAGATGCCTTACCAGTACCCTATACCATACAATAAATGTAGCAGAATTTAGTGTTGGAAAACTAGAGTTATCTTCTTCCATTCCATTGCCTGAAAAAGCCTAATGACAAAAGAAAAAAAATAATTAAAAAAGCTGTTAGTTTACCAATTCTCCTAAAAGCTTAAGCTGTTAGGAAGCTTTTAGGAGGTGGGCTAACAATAGTTTTATATTTCAACACTCCCCCTCACATGCAGACAATGGGAAAACGTGTGGACAAATATTAATTTCAAAGTCCAACACAAAACATATTAAAGGCCCAACATTAAATGATAATAAATGAGGGTTAAATAGTGAAATTACAGGGGTTCGAACTTAGGACCTCCTGCTCTGATACCATATTAGTTTACCAATTCTCCTAAAACTTAAGCTGTTAGGAGGTGGGCCAATAATAGTTTTATATTTCAACAAAAGCAAACGCCACATAGCTTTTCAATATCTGGTTTAGACAAAAGCAATATATGTCAGCAGGTATACAACTATAGATAGACATTATTTAGCCAAAAAATTAATTATTTAAAACTCAAGTCGAGTAAGAATTATCCTTAGGCTTTTTTCTATTGGTACATCGTAAACTTATCGTAGAGTTGCAATTTGCACTATGAACTTTTAATTTTAAGAATTTGCACCCTGAAATTACAAATATGTAGCAATTTGCACCTAATTGACAATAATATTAATCTTTTGAGGGAAATTGATATGTGATTTATACATGGGTTGTTAACTCATGACATAAATAATCATTTTTATCTTTGCTAATTAACAATATATATGCAAGTGAAGTATCAATTTTAATTAAAAGAAAAAATCAACATTGTTTATCAATCGGGTGCAAATTCCTACAAATTTGTAAGTTTAGGTACAAATTGCCAAAATTAAAAATTCAGGGTGTAAATTGCAACTCTATGATAAGTTTAGTGTACACAATACAAAAAAGCCTTATCCTTCGGCTAGAATTTGATAAGTTTCTTACTAATTCACACTCCCAAGAATCTAATAGAGGCCAACATACTGGTAATATAGAAAGAAGTAACCAAGAATCTAAGTCAAGTAACCATCATCAACAATTCAGCAAAAAATAAAAATAAAAAAAGAGTGACCATCATCATTAAGCCAAAAATAAAGTTTTATGAGATAATGACTTGGATATTAAACAATCAACGAGTAAAAAGAAGGAAAAAAAAAAAAAAGTTGAAACAACCATGCACCTGAGAAAAACTGGAGCGTGTTATCTTATCGAGCAAAGCAGAAGTGGGATCACTGTTTTCCAAGTAAAGGCGAAGTATCTTTTGAACCATGTCACCCTGAAAACATTGCAACTTCCAGAATCAAGACCATAAAATTAGGCACGCAACAGTCAATCATTTTCTAGTCAACGTAGAATTACTAAGAATGGGAGAGACAATCAAAAGTCATACTTTGTTCTTCCAACCATTCTCCAGGTTTTCAGCATCCCATCTATGCTTCAAAAGCTTCTCAGCAGAAGTTCCAAGTTTGCCGCACAAGATAGGAAAAGCCCCCTTGATAAATTCCGAGTTCATCTGGTTACCATTGTCTTCCTTGAACTTATCAACGAATTTTTGGACTGAGGTTGCAATTGACTCCAGAGTAAGAAGAGATTCAGAGGCCAACATAAAGGAGAAAGAACATGCTGCCAGGATCAGATGTAATTACAACGGAGATTAGAGATAAGAATGAAATAAGTGAGATAAAAATACCAGGCAGCAGTATAGAATGCTAAACCTTCATTCAGGACACTTTCCACATATAAATAAGCACCGGCATATAGGTACTCTGCAGTCCCAGGAGAAAGCTTCAACTGCACACCTGAAAAGAAATCGTCTGGTATCTTGACAGGCTGGAAGGCTTCAAGAAGGTTTAGAAGAATTGCTTTGTTCATCAGGATATCAGGTAAATTTATTATCTATATTCAAAAATCAGGATGAAAAGTTCATTAGTCTTGGATGGTAAGCCACAGGATTACAATTAAGTAGATATGATGATTAATAATGGCGTGGAGTGCACAGAGAGGAATTTAACCTCACGAAAACAATGAAGTATTTCTTTGAGGACCAAACTAGATACTGAAGATCTTGTAAGTTCAAACATGGGAATATCTGGGTTCCCAGCGGAAGCAGATTGAATATTCCAATGTTCGTAACAAGTTCCATTACCTGCATAGTATTTGTTGCGTGATTAAAACAGATATTGAATACTCTTCTGTTATTTGTTCAGCTAAATTGGTTCCTAATGGATTTTATTTTACCTTCTTTAAGTAAACAAATAGCAGTATCCAAATGCCTCTTAAGACTTGGAAAAACTTGAGTAGCTTTGCTTAAAAACTGATTTACAGTCATCCTGGTGAACCCACTTGGAGCACTTGAAAATCTACCGGAGAATCGTTTGCTGGGTAGAGTGAAGTAATCCAGCTTGTAATGAAGATCGCGCAGAAGGTATAGAAAGAGTGGTAACTAGAACCCATTGAAGACAGAAGTACTTTCAAATTTTGTTGTACTTTATTATTTATTTTTTTTTCCAAAAACTGAAACGTAGAACAATCACTGGATCCACATCAAACAAATAGTTACCTCAGCAGCAGGATCAGAGCAACAAGAGTCCTGACGCTGTAGCAGAGAAGAAACATCAAGCAAATTACATCATTCTTCAAGTAAAAACTTAATCATATGTTTTTCTATTTAAAGGAAAGCTGGATGCATTATTTCTTTTACACAAAAATTCCTAAAACGTCAAATTGACAATGTTGGTAATATACCCTGTTCTACATAAATGGGGAATGAGAGGGTCCTTTCATGATAAATATTTGGTGTTTTGAAAGTTTCTGACATGATGAGTTAGGCCCATCCATACAAATCATATAAATGTACTGATTGAGCAAATCATACTTCGTTCAAGCACGGGATATACTTGTTGAAAATGCTATGTAGATTGCTGAGAAAGATAGCTATTAGTTTAGTTATACAGTACGTCACAAGCATAACTAACCTGTGATAGGGTCAAAATGGAAAGGCACTGAACCTGGAGATGCCTGAATTTGGATCTCTGACTTTCAAGAGCCTTGGCGGCTGCAGAAATCTCTATAACCATAGGCTCACTGAAGTCAGAGGGGTGCTGCTGTGATGGCTCAGCTGAACTTTCCTTTGAAGATAAAGTGGAAGAATTTTCATTGGGCACATCTTGGCTTGTTACAGCTCCAGCTTTCCTCAATACATCCAATATTGTAGGCTGCCGGAGTTTGTCATTCGAATCTGAACTTAAGCACGCCTTTGAGAGGTTCTTTCGTGTCCTCTTCTTGTCCGAAGAAGTGTTATCACTCGTTTTATTCTGCTCACTTTTCTTTTCCACGTGCTTCACAAGATGGATTTGGTTTAACAGTGAAGACCCAGAGTGATCCACAAAAATATGGAGCTCTGGAAGAGACAGAGTGCACCGGCCAACAGAATAGTTTAATAAGCTTTCAAGAAATCTACACATTTAGAGTAATTTCCATTAGTACTTTAGGTAAGAAAATTTCAAAATTTGGTGAATAATAGTAAAGTGAACAAAGCCAAATTTAAGGTGCCCTATGATCAATGTTTTGGCATGTCTTTTGAAAATGCTTTGTAACAAAGTTTTCCGAGAAGTAGAAAACCCAGAACATACACAAGGTTCCTCAATCGCTTCAGTAGCTTTGCAATTATGTCCGCTTTTGTAGCCTGACTTGTAAATTCAAATCCTCCAGCAATTTGTGTACAAAAGGCATTGAGCTGCATTTAGAAACAAAAAATAACAATTGATCTCTGTGTAGTTGACATAATAATAACATTAAGCGCATTAAAAGATGAGGGTAACATGCTCAGTCCGATTAACTTACTAGTTCACGTATCCAGTTTGCCGCATAATAGATAGAGAGACAGACAACCTGTTTCTGTTTTCCGGTCAGAGACTTCCAGCCAGCTCCAATGAAGTACTGGGTAATGCATAAACAAAGTACATATCAGCACAAATTAATGCCCACTTGCATTGACAAGCTACACAAGTATAATAAGAAAATAAAAATCAGAATATCTATTAACGTCGCTACAAATCGGTGTTAGATAATCTTACACGAAACCGCAAAAGCAGAAAGGTTTCTGGAGAATCCAGAGTGACAAAGATACAAGTGAATTAACTCAGAAGTTCAATAGATGTAAAACGTGAAAAAAAAAAAAAAAAAAAAAAAAAAAAAAAAAGATAGATAAGTGAACCAGATTTTTTTTATTAACAGAACATTACGCTCCATCCAACCTTAGAAGAAGGAAGGTGCAAGGGGCAGCCAAGAAGAGCATCAATTCCTCCAAGAGATCCTTGATTTGTCAACCTCTCAATCTGAGAATTGACAGCAAATTAAAGGTCTATCGATTAACTTCAAATTATACTCGAGGCTTAAGGATCATGCACTTACAGCGGATAGTAAAAGGAAGTTAGCAGGAAGGACTTGTACAGAAGTGGACCTGCACACAATAGTCAAGACAATTTTCAAGCTTGTCAACAATAGAACAAAAATATATATCAGAGCGTGACTTAAGGGAAAGACAACAAATTTATTACTGCAAGGAAGAGGAAACCAATGGCAATATGTTGAGACAAATAGGTGAAATATCACCATCCAAGTTCATCCATAGTTCCCCTACGAAAAAAGCAAGACATACTTTAATCGACTCTGTTTAACCCTTACATGGAATGATGTCGAACAGATGACACAAATAGCAAACTATTAGAAAGCAGAAAGGCAAGTTATCACAAGATTCACCTTCTAAACCACAATATGGATCCTTCACAGGCAATTGTCCACCATCTATATCCGACAGAAACAAGGATTCAAATTCTCCTACATGCTTCCCAATCCTACAATAAAGAGATTTTTTTTTTTTTATTTGGTAAAACTTCCTAAACTGAGAACAAGAATTGAAATATAGGCCTCAAGCTATTAAAATCAACTGACCATTCCATAATAGTTGGATGAAGAGCTTTACAGTCCATCAATTCTGTCAGTTCATCATAAAACATGACCAAAGCTAAGGGTAACTGTTTGCAAGAATCCAAAGACATTTTCAAGATTTCCAAAGCCTCCTCGCAATTTGATTTCTGTCGAAATGGCCATCAACAATCACAATGAACATTTTAGATCCGAAAAAATTTCTTATGATCGGGTGTTTGTGTCAAGAGGTCCAAGACTCTCTCTAGTAGTCAAACAAATTTCAAGACAAAAATAATTAATGATTCCAATGACATGTGTTCTACCTGAGACACGATGGAGAGAGAGCATTGTTTGAGTCGCCAAAACAGGAAGCTATCTTTAGGGTGCCAATAAGTCCCATCTTCTTGAACTTGAGGTCTGTGTGACCAACCTGCATGATAGCAGAGCAAAACGAATCAACTTTTCACTTTTTAAGACCAATTTTGTCATCAGAGATACATGTTCCATAGGTTAATTAAAAATTTTCATGCTAAAATAAATTTAAAAAAAAAAACAAAAACAAAAAAAGAAGAATTTCAACAGTCCATGTTACCTGTTTACGGACTATCATCAATAGTTCATTTGCAAAAGAAGATCTGTATGAATCAGTGCTAGATCGAGCAAATAGTGCCAGTTGGCTAAAAACCTCATAGACCTGCACTGTGGTAAAGCCAGTGAAATGGCAGAATGAACATTTGTGTTTCTTAAACAATCACAAAGAAAAATAGTGCTACCTTGTGCAGATTTTCACCGTTAAATCCTTCCAAGTAATCTAATATACCTGATTGCAAAAGAAAAACACATTAAGAAGACTTGGCAGAGAACTAGTTCATCTAAGTGCACATCAATCAAAAACAAATACAGTACCACTAATATGAGGAGAAAGAGGAATCAATTCTTGTGCATAATCGGAGACCAACAAACCCATCATCTTCAAAGCAGAACTCACTGCATGGTTAACACCAGATCCCACAAGAGTAACTAGTGAACCAAGAACCTGCATAGGTACTCCAATAAAAGATTTGAAAAGTACATCATTTAGTTATCAACATAAGAGATAGGAAAAAAAGAAAATCTCAAGACCACTTACTTCTTGTCTTGAATAGGCATCAGTGAATTCTTTGAAGAGACTAGTGTACACACGGATGCCAAATTCCCTTGCTTTTTGTTCTTTACATGCCAAAAGATACTCAGACAGAGAAATAAAAGATGGAAAATACTCCTGATTGATTGAGGAGGTTAAAAAGTTAAAACATAGTTTATAATTTATTATTAAAATAAAAAAATTAAAAATAAAAAAGAGAGGGAGAGAAAACAAACTAACAGAATTGCAATCTAAGAGGTTGTTAGAAGATACCTGCACCAATTCCTTGAGCCCGCAAATACATTGATCAAACATAGCATCCTGAATACAACCTTCAATGATTTTCTTCTTGAATATCTTTTCTACTCTCTTTTGCAGGGACTCTCCATTCATGTAAATGAGCATTAGCAGCCATATGTCAATGATTTTATGATCCCCAGGTTTCTGAAGCGAGTTCAGTTCTTTCAAAATCTCCTGGCAAAGCATCTACAAGGAAAAAAAAAAAATATATATATATATATATATATATATAAAATAAGACAATTTTAAAACTCTCTCATGGAAACAACAGGGAAGGGAAAACAATATACATTCTTAAATTGAAGACTTGATCTCAAGGCATCAAGAATCGAAGCCTCCGAGCCATCCACGTGAGATTTGCTTTTGAGTTTCTTCTGGTGAATTGCTCGAGAATTCGACAACCCAACAAACTTTAACTGTTCTCGGATCTGCGAGATTATTCTTCCGAAATTCGCTGGTGTTGCTGAAAGCAACAGAAATCTAAGCAGAAACGGCATGTGCTCCACATCAATTGTTCTTATGCATGATAATGCTATAGTGATGACCTTAAAATTTATAAAAAAAAAAAAAAAAAAAAAAAAAAAGTCTAAGAGCTTTCATAATCTCAATCACTACCAGATTTTGTGAAAGAAATAAAAACAATCATTAAGAAATTAGTATATTAAACAGAGAGCATAAACTGGATCACCATTTGAGCACCATAAATATCCTAAATCGGTTTTGACATAATAATTGTATTGTACTCTCGAGTCTCGAAATACCTGTTCTTGCAACCGATCGTCTAAATTAAGGTTCGAAAAAGAGTCGAGGACGGCAACAACAATGGCCGAATCCTCTTGAAGCATTTTTTCGAGCGATTCAACCACTGCACTGTTGCTCTGATCGCCGATAATCTCCGGCAACGACCCGATGATCTCTTTCTTCAGATGCAGCGGGCAAATCGAAAGAACTTGCATCAGTTTGTCTGTGAAGGCATTAGGATCGACAATGAAATCGAGCCACCGGAAATGACTGACGATAAGCCTCGCAACGTCATCTTCAAGTGACAGCGATAACATTCCAGAATGTTGCGGATTAACGTCGAAATACTCCGGAAGTTTCTCCAGAAGCATGTTCTGAAGGTCAAGTTGAATGGACGGGACAAGCAGGAGGTGTCGGATCAAGCTCTCGCCAGCGGAACCTAAGCTGTCGCTCTTCGAAGGAGCAAGAATCCTGAAAGAGAAAAAAAAAAAAAAAAAAAAAAAAAAAAAAAAAAAAAAAAAAAAAAAAAAAAAAACCACAAACTCGGAATTATTTTTCTCGTATGTAGTTGAATTTTCTCGGGAACCAAGCAGGGATGGACCTGACTGACCTGCGGAGATTTCTGGGGGACTGGATGTAGGAGGAGAGGCCGGCGAGGAAATCGGCGCGAAGAGCAGGGGCGTTTTGGGCAAAGGAGAAGGCGTGGTGGAGGTGGCGGCGGAGCTTGTGGTGGTCGGAGGGGACACAGGGCGGGCCGGAGGGGTTCACAAGGGTGCAGCCGGCCTCCGCCAGAATAGAGATCAGCTTGTCGGTCTCCGGATCTTCGACGGCGTCGTTTGGTGTGGCGGCGGCGGTGGCTGAGGTGGAGGCGGCGGATTTGGGGATTTTGGGGGGAAGGAACGAAGAAGCGGAGGAGGGTCTTTTACGAAGAGGGTTTGGTTTTTGAAGAAACACCATTTTTCGTTGGCTTTGGAGTTTCGGATTTTCTTCGGTAGGAGAAGCTACTTCTTTCCGACGTCTGTCGGTGGGTGTTCCCTGAAAACCGGAGAGGAATCGAAAATGGCAAAAAATGGCGCCAAAATTTGGGTGCGGTGGGAGTGGTGAAATTTTTTTTTTTTAAATTAAAAGTAACTTATTTTAAAACGACAGGTCGTTGGAAGGAAGTTATTATTGAAACAGGGGGTCGTTTATTAAAAAAAGGAGGTCGTTCTCTCAAACTTAAACGACAGGTCGTTGGAAGGAACGTTATGTCGTGAAACAGGATGTCGTTTTAACAAAATAAACGACATTTTAGTTTGTGATTAAGATCAAAACGTATTATAATGAAGCCTTTTCAGATTTGCTCGACATATAAAAGGGAAATGCGTAAATATCCTTTCCAGTACTTTTTTAATAAGTATTTAAGGATTTCGTAGATTAGAAAAAGGGTAAATGAATTACATAGCATAAATTAATATCGGAATTTAATAAAGTAGTAGATTCTTAAAAAGTGGAAATTTATAGTATATTTACTTTAATAAATTTTCAAAATTCCTTCTTAAAAAAAATTAAAAATTCAAGTTTTACCCCCTACTCTTATCTTCTCGACTTCTCCAGCCGAGTCAGATCTATATGCATCGCTGGTAACGACGATGACGAAAATAATTGTCAATAGAAATCCTCCTCATCGTCACCGTCGTCATCGTCAACAACCTATTTCAGATCGAAGGAGAATCGCGACGAAAATCGTTGAAAAATTGTGAATCTCCAGCCACAGTATGATTGGGACGAGCACAAAAATATCCGACCTCAAGCTGCGACTCCTTCTCAGGCGACGAATCTACTAGAGGCGTCACGGAACTACTAGAGGCATCGACCGATCTACTGTAGCCGGCGATGGTTGTCAAGATCTGTTTTTCATATCCAAAATTGGGGGATGAGTATTTTAGGGATTTAGAAATTTAAGGGTCTTTTTTAAAATTACAATAAATATAAAAAGAGTAAATAATTTTCTTTTCCTTCTCCCAATAAGAAAATACAAATATTTACTTCATCCTAAAAAAAATTCACAGGAAGAAAAAAGAAAAGAAACATTGATAGATTCCTGATAACAAAAACAATAAATCTCATTCTTAAAAAATTTCTAGTAAAGTCTATATTTATTAAGTAAATCGCCATATATAGGTGATAAGTGCCATATTTGTCATGTAAAATTAAAAGTTAAAAATAAAAACTAACATATGATTTTCTAGTAAATATCAATATTTACTAGTAGTAATATCATGTTAACAAATTAATATCGAATTTACTAATAAATTCAGTATCTATCAAAAATAAGTAAATTACATATTTTCTAGTAAATCTTAGTATATACTCGTAAATCTAATATGTATCGTTAAATTCACTGTTTAATAATAAAAATAACAAAGTAAGATATTTATTTTTAAATATAATATTTTACTAGTAAATATGGTTATTTACATGTTCATAATGATAATTACATAATTTCTTATATATTTATATTTACCAATAAATAGTGATGTTTACAATAAATTGTGTTTTTTTTTTTAAGTAAATCTTTTAGTTACCTTATTCTTTTTAATGTTCATTTAGTTTGTTTAATAAATATGTTATTTACATATAAATCTAAATCTAAATATTTTATGATAACTCTATCAATCCTAAATTTATTTATTTAAAAATATAGTATTTACTTTGAGATAATATTTAATAACAAATCCAAATAATTACATTATTTTATTTTAATTATTATTAAATATTTAGATTTATCGTATTTACACAACTTTATATAATTTTATGTAATTTATATGAACTAGATTTACTAGTTAATACCTGTATTTTCCCTTAAAAAAAAGTAAATACCCATATTTAACTTTATATAATTTTATACAATTTATATGAACTAGATTCACAAGTAAATTCCAATATTTACCCCCTATATTGTACTTTTAAAAAAAAGTAAATACCCATATTTAATTTTATATAATTTTATATAATTTATATGAACAAGATTTACAAATAAACTCCCATATTTACCCCTTTTTTTTTTTTTAAAGACCTATATTTATTAGTAAATATTTGGATTTACTACATATTAAAAAAAACCGCAAATGTCCAAATCAAGTCACAAAACCCTAAATCTAACTAGTAGCTGCCACTGCTGTTGCCGAAGAAGATGGCGAGCTCGTCGCCTGAGAAAATGCAATCGTCTCCGCCGGAGTTGACACCAGAGCTCGTTGCTGGAGATCGTGACATCGTCGCATGGAAGAATGTCAGAGATTGAAATCGGGCTTGGGGAAATGGCGAAGCACCTGGAGAAGAAGTAAATGTCGCTCTCACCGCCACCGAAGGAACACCAACGGGACACCTCCTGCCACTCAATCTCACCGCAATCAAAGCTGAACGCAGTGATCTCAGAGAATCACACAGAGAGGCCTCTCGCTGTTCAGTCGCGACTCTCCTCTGTTTCAAGGGATTCGCCTGATTTCGCGCTCTCCACTTGCCAAGGAAATCATCTTCCAATCGTCACCAGTCGCCAGGAAGATCGCGAACCGCAAGTCACCGAGGAGATCGAGAACCTCCACTCGTCGGGGAGATCAGCAGTGTCTTTGGAGCAGTTCCGTCACCGGCGAAGAACAGTTCCTCTGGTGGAAGCAAACGCAAGGAGGGGCTGGCAAAGGAGGGGTAGAACTAGATTTTTTTTTTGATGAAGGTAGAACTAGAATTTGAGGGTGTTTTGGGGGGGGGGGGGGGGGGGGTGGGGTGGGAGTTGAATAAGCTATTTTGTTCATAACTTTTGAAATATTATTCTATAATTTTCGATTAGTGTTTCAAAATATGCTATTTATTGCTAGTTCCGATAAAAAATGATATTTTTTAATTGTGATTTGATTGATATAAATATATTTTTTCATTAGGTAGTCACTAATCAATTACGATTAATCACTTATAATTAAATTATTGAGCCAATCATCAATTTAGGATCTCTCAAGTTCATATTAAAGTTTTTCAAATTCATTATTGCCTTTTTTTATTTAATAAAAATTATAACTTGATATTTTTAAAAAATCAATTAATTTTAATTTAAAAATTTTATTACAAATTATTATTCCAAACGAAAGCTTTTCCGCTGACTTTTTTTATATAAAAAAGTTCAGCCAATTATAAACAAGTGTTCAAAATTAACTCCTATATATTTAGTTTTTAAAACATAAATTATTAAAAATTATCATAGAAATTATTATATGAATGACCTGATAAAATTCCATTACATAAACTATCAAGACAGTGTCGAACCTTTGTTTAAAATTAATAAACACAATAACTTGATTGGCCCCTGAAGCATTTAAACTTTTATATTTTGAAACACGAATCACCTCAATTGAAAACCGAGATTAAATCTACCTTACCAACATATAAAAAAGAAGAACAAGAAACTAAATTCTTTTACCAGCATAAATGTAGGTAGCAATCACAAGTTTTAACACACTTTTGTCATCTCATAAATCTAAATACATGATCACCATGGGAGCTACAAATTCAGACATAACAATCTTACAAATTAAAATAACATAGCTAAGCAGAAGTCACACCTCTTATTCCATAATTATTGTTTTATTGTTCCAGAGCACAACATTGATGTTTAGAGAGAGGAAGCCTACTTTTCAATATTTGAAAATTGAAAATTTTACAAACTTCCCAAGCTAGAACATTCATAATCAGCCAAACTCACAACGTTTTTCATTTCTTAGTTTGCTAAAAGTGGACTATATATAGTATACAACACAAAGGATTCTACCTTGCAAAGGGAGAAGAAATTTCTGTATTCACATTCAAAGAGATCAACTCAATCGAATCTTTTGATTCAGCAGCGTCATAGCCATCTCTTCTCCTAGCCACCTCTAATTCCAAACACTCCTTTAAATCCATCACGACGTTTATCATGGTCGGCCTTCTAGCAGAGGTTGGCAGCACACAAGCCATTGCTATCTCCAAAGCTTTCCAGGCCGAGTTTGAACTGAAGTCTCCTTGTAGCCTTGGATCAACAATATCTTTGATTTCCCCGTTTTGAAGCATGGAAGATACCCATGGAACCATATAGAACCGCTCGTTGGTTTGAACAAGCACACTCCGGCTTGTAACTATCTCTAGAAGAACAACTCCGAAGCTGTACACGTCACTTTTCTCGTTTAACCAGTTTGATACGTAGTACCTAGACATTGAAAAAAAAAAATGTTAAACTCTTCGTAATGTTTTTTGGCATGGCTGGTCTCTGCCAATATATGAATAGTGCATCCAGAGATATTTTAGTACGTTGCTCATATAGTGAGTTTTCTTTAGTGGTACGACCAGTCTCTTAAGTGAACCGTATAGCTAGATGTTGCTCAAAAGATACATACTCAGGGTCAAGGTAGCCAGGAGAGCCGGACACGATAGTCGACACATGGGAGCCGTCTCCAGATGGAAAGACTCTGGAAAGACCAAAATCGGCTAAGTTGGCTTGGAATCCCTCATTGAGTAAAATGTTTGAAGGCTTTACATCTCTGTGGATTATTGGCGGTTTGCAACCGTTGTGTTTATAAACACATAAAATCAAGTTCATTCACAACATACCGAAAGTCGAAATTTATTATGTTTATAAACACATCTTCTTCCTTTCTCACCTTGTGCTGCATCTATGGCTATTCGGAGCCTCTCTTCCCAAGTCAAAACATCAGCACTTTTATCTGCATCCACAAGGTATGTGACAGTTGAATTATATTCACAATAAACTTGTAAAGTAATAATAATTTTTTTTTTTATATATAGATCTCATTTAGTTATTGAAGGTAAAATAAGTAAATAGCATATGTAGGAAATATTTACTTCTAGCACTGTAAATATACAATTTTGTAAATTTGCTATTTACTTCCTTTATCTTCAATAAATATATTATTTACCTCTTCCGTCCAAATATTATTTACCCTTTTTATTTGGTTAAATAGAATGGTAAATCAAATAAGATGAAGAAATTAAACCTGCTAAATGCCTTCCCAAATTTCCATTAGCCATGTATTCATAGACAACCCCCATATGGGTGCCTTCATTGCAGAATGTAACAAGGCTAGTCAAGTTCCTGTGATGAACTCACAATAAAAGTTTTACCTACTCGATAATTCCCAGATCACATATTCATAGACAGAGAATAAAAAACAAAATTAAAAAATTACAAGAAGGAACAATTTATACTCTAAGGAGCACTTGTTGAAAATACTATCCACGAGAAAGACTACTACTACAACAAAAAGTGCTTTTAACGACACAAAATTTACGACATTTTTCTTAAAATGTCATAAAATGATTCTTAAATGTATTTCCAAATGTCATAGAAGACACTGTTTTATGACATTCAAGAGAAAAATGTAATCAATTTTTTTTTTGCATAAACAAGATGATAAAAAAAATGCCTATAAATGTGTGGATTTTTACATGTATTTGACTTCAGGATTTTCTACTTAAAAAAGAACAAAACAAAATAAAAACAAAAAAAAATTGTCAACATGTGAAAACAAGCATAACCTAATGAACTTAATCCGCTTTAAAGAAAGAAAAAAAATTTCACCACTTTCATCTCAATAGTCTTGTTTTTTTAAGTACAGTTCATAATGTTAAAAAATCAAGCTCAACCATTTATTAAAAATATATAATATATAAATTTCCTTCAAACTACCTTTTCAAAAATTTATGGTACGATGTTGATTTTAACATTGTTTTCAAAAAAAAAAAATTTGAGCCCTTAATTTTGTTGATTTATTTTCATCCAATTTTAAGAGTTCATTTCATTTCTTCTAGGTCTATTAGTAATTAAAAATTAATACATCCATCATATTTTTATACCTGAAATTCCCAAGCATATGTAAGTTGAAACTTGCTGCAAAATCCATATATGCAAACCTAGGAACAGAGAAATACACTTCATGACATAGAACCATACACTACAACAAAAAAAAGCCCTTTCACGACATTTAAAAAATGTCATAAAACAGATTCCATGACATTGTTTAAAAGGTCGTGGAATGGGGTTGCCGTGGAAAGTATTACATTTGTTACGACATTCTTTTTATGTCATGATCCATGTCATGAATTCTTTGTCCTCGACATTAAAGTGTTGTCATCTATTACCTTCCGTTTGGTATGTCTTTACATGTGACAACAATTAAAAAATGTTGTGATTGGCATGTATCACATCAGTTCAAAAATGTCATAATAGATTTATATCATAGCAGTTTTTAAATGTCATGATTCATACAAATTGCAACAAATGTCGTGATTAGAAACAATTTATGACATTGAAAGAATGTTGTTTTTGGAAAACCATGACATCCATAAGACGACATGGAAATCATTTCCATTACATTGGATAAGTATCATGTATTGTTGAATGATTATTTTTGTATTGTTGATTATTTATAATTATAAATACAAATTTTGGAATACACAAATTATTGAAAAATATATATTTTATTGAAATAATATTATTGATTATTTATTATTGATTATTGATTATTTACAATTGTAAATACAAATTTTAGTTCATATAGTTAAAAAGAATACATTATTACAGAACACGAAAAATAAAACTTTCGATGTTAATAAATTTCCAAGAGCCAATGTCAATGCATTTGAATTGGACTGTTCAAGGAATTCCTTGGTTATCTTTTGCTTGTTCTCATCTTCGAAGAATTGCTTCAGTCTTGCCCTTCTTTTTCACCATTTCGAGCAAGCTTCATTCTCAACTTGGTTCCTCCTTTGGCTGCAATACAATAAAAATCAAATTATTCTCTCTCTCCACATCACATGTATGCAAGTTCATATGCATGGAAACATGTAATGATACTAGGACCAATACTTCAAGATATGACTTTCTCATACACATACCTCAACATAGCACCGAAGGTTGTTCGATGCATGGAAATCCCCTGTGTTAAAATATGAATGAGGAAATTCTCTCAAGCCTGCAAATCATTGTCCAATGTATATTATAGTTCTCATTCAGAGAAGTCGTCATAGAAAGGAAAAGAAAGAAAAATTTGTTGGATCCAATTAGAAATGGAAAGGTTTATACTTGGTTTTGATGAGGAAGCTAAAGTACCTATAAACAATACACCATGATCCAGAGATTTTTTTTTTTTTTTTTCATTTTTTCTCTTCTGGAAGGTACCTAAAATCAGAGAGTCGGCATCTATCAGCATAATAGAAATCTAGAGCCACAAATACAAATACAGATGTAAAACCGATTTCTTGTTCATATGAATTCTCACCTAGATAGAATCTAACAAACATTCAAAAAAATATATATAATAAAACCTTTGTGACTATAGCAGTTGTGGAGGTTCTGTTTTGATGCCTTTAGAGGGCGTGAACGAGGGTGTTCGATTTCGATCCAGCAGACAATTATGGACGAGGCTCTGTTTTGGAATTGCAAAAACCATTGCCACAAAATTGAAACTTGAAAGCAAATAAATTTGATAAGAGAAATAAATTACCTATGAAGACGTTGGGGGGAGATTCTTGTGTGAAGCAGATATAAAAGAAACAAAAAATTATGTGTTAGTGAGAGTGAGATCTGTAAACGTGTCCGCAGTTAATATTTAACCATAAATACTGTGAAGTTTAAAATGAAAACAAAGCGCCAAAAATTTTATTCTTCACAATCCATTTAAGTGCCAAATCCAAAATTTTTGTTTACCTCCATTTAAGCGCCAACATGTTTTTTTTTTCCTTTTTTTTTTTTTAAAGAATAGCAACACAACACATTTAAATTAAAAAATAGGTATTTAATTATCTAAAAACAATTATTTTGTGGTAAGTTGTGTAGGTAGTTACGCAAACTTTTCTTTAGGAGATTTTTTTTTGAAGTTCTGTTTTTTTTTTTTAACTTGTTTTTTCTAAAGGAGTAATCCACGTATAAATATAATTGATAACAAAATATAAATAGAAATATAAATTTAATAGTAAATATATATGTGTTGCACTCTTCCGTGCTTATTTTATGTACATTTTTTACTTTTTTTAAATTAAGAATTCGAATTTAAAAAAGTTACTTTATTATTATATTCCCTTACTAGAGAATTGATACAATTTTAAACCTTAACTTATTCATATTAAAATCTTTATTTCCTAAATTATATATTAATTAACCGGATTAATAATTAATCACTATTATTAATTAACAGTTAATCAACTTATATTGTATCTATAAGATAGTCGATTCATAATTAATTAATAATTAATTAGTTCATTAATAATTAATTAATATTTTTAAATATTAATTAGTCGATAATTAACTAATTATTAATTAGTTGAGAGATAATATTAAATTAATTTCTTGAATTTCCTTAAAATAAATAATTATTATTAAATGGCTAATAAATTAATTAAACCATTACTTATTTTGTCCCTTAATGCTTATTCTATTTTGTCTTCTATTCTACAATTAGACCCAATAAGGCCCATTATTACCAAAATTAACCAATACTTAGCCATATTAATTACCCAACTTAATTGGCTTATCACACTTTCCTTAAACTAGGAAAAACACTACCTTCAAGTCAGGTTTTCCAATTTTACAATTTGACCTCTTTTTTAATTATTTAGTGTTTTCGCCCCTAAAATGGATTAACCTGTCCCCATTATGCACACTTGAATGTTTTTCACTAGAGGGACCCTTAAAGATCCTTCTTTCCGATTCTAAATTCATAAAAATGATAATTTTCATAAATTTCACGTTTTACCCTTAAACTTTTTATATTTATATTTTGACCCCTAAAGGGTATTTTACTTCATTTTTTTGTCCATTTCTCATGAAAATTTAACATATAGCATAGTTTAGTCCCTTATTCTTTACTACAAAGTCTCGGACTCAACCGAAATTCCTAGCCTTGTGAAATCACAATTTTGCCCTCCGAGGGCAAAAACATCATTTTTCCCACTTAAAAATTTTATGCCAGATATTGTATTATTTGAAAGCTTATGCTGAGGGGAAAAAAAATATATCATTTTCATATTTATTTTATATTATGCCAAAAAAAGGCTATTTTCATATAGCTATGAACTTGAACTTCAATATATCATTATTGAAGCCTTAAAATCCTTTCTTCACATTCTAAGTTGCCAACATAGAATAGTCTCAGCAAATAAACATGCCATATAAAAATATTTCATGTCAAAGCATATATTTTATACCACATAGTCATAAAACTCACGAAAATAATATTCTCATCAAAACTTTTAATTTTGTGATAACTTAAATTATTTTAATTCCACAAAACACACATGTCACAATAATAGCAACAAGACAACACTTTTATTTTATCATCATGCTAATATTTTTATTTTCTTTAAGGTTATTTTTTATGAAAACCTTCGGAACTTTTAAAACGTGCAAGTTTGTAGAAAAACATATACCTTGGTGTTGTTGATGGAGTTTGTGGTTCTTTTGAGGGCTTGGAGGCTTTCTTGAACACTTGTGATGAGGAACTAGAAGTTGGAATATAAACATATTGATGGGGCTCTTTTGTGGTGCCGTGCTGGCGTGGAAGGTAAGTGTCTGTAGTGCTTTCTCTTGCAAGCCATAATGTTGGCCCCGGCTGGGACAAACTAAACCTGGATGATCCCATGGAAGACGGTTCTGAGGGTGACACCTATTGCTATTCTGGCCCCATATGGATGAAGACTTCTCAATAAAGAGGATCTTGAGATGACCATATAGTATGAGATAAGAACATGAGTGGTTTGTGAAGAGATGTTTTTGGTGAATGGTAGGTTTGTTTGATGCTTGGTGTGAGGGTTTAGATTTGTGGTTATGTTATTATTTGTTTATCAGGTTTGAAATGTAGTGCCTAAGAATGGCTTCGTACTTCAAGTGTTTCTTTGTTGGAGGAATGATCCAAGTTAGAAGGGTTTCCTCTCTTGGCTGAATAAGGTGAATAAAGAGTGAGGTAAATGGTTACTCTATTGTGATTAAGGGGTTGATGGCTGTAAGTTTTATGGTAAGAATGACTAGTATTGAAGCGGTTGTATACTTTTGAAAGCCTATTTCGGAGGTTCTCTACCATCAGAGATGACACCAGAAGTCATGGTAAAGTGGAAAAGGTATCCTCTACTTGCCACTTTTATGAGTGAGGAATGGTGAGAGAAATGCAACTCTTGTAATAGTGGATATGATTGTTCTATGCTTCAAGTACACCTCCGTAAATGGAGTCACCTGAGATAGAGAGTGTCACCTTTTTTGGCCAAAAATGATGAGTAAAAGGTAAAGGGGATGGTTGTTAGAAGTGTAAAAGGAATGTGGGATCTAATAATGTTGTCTTTTTCAACGGAGGCTAGATTGCCAGAGATGGTTGGTGAGGTAGAAAATACAATGTGCTTGAGAAGGAGTCCCATTTCAGGTATGCCTACATCGGGGGAGCCACATGATCTAGAGAGGGTATCCTCTCTTGGCCATGAGTGGAGATGAACGAGGAGTTGTTTGCAGTATTTTGGGCTGAAGGTGTCTGTTTGGGGTGAGAATAGTATGGTATTTATAGGTGAAGGAGGAATTAATGACAACCAAATTTTTTCTAGTTTAGATTGTAGGTTTTCTACTTGGAGGTTCTAGTTAGGGGTTTCTCTAGCCATGGTTTCCTTTTCTTTCCCAAAATGGCTGCTTCAGGAGGCGGGAGAACTCTTCCATTAATCATTTGAATGTGGTCAAAGAGAGTTGCATTGGTAATGGGTGCCTAAAGAGGGAGGTAGCTAGTCAAACACTTCAGGAGTACTATTTCAGGTGTTTTCCAAGCACACCATACACTTTTGGTACGGGAAGGTCTCACTTAAGTGGTGTATTGTTGATTCTCATTTTAACAAGGTTTAAAGTTTTAATCTGTAGAGAACTCTTCCATTGACTGTTTGAATGTGGTCAAAGAGAGTTGCATTGGTAACTGGTACCGAAAGAGGTAGCTAGCTAGTTAAATATTTTAGGAGTGCTATTTCAGGTGTTTTCCAAACACACCGATGCTTTTGGTAGAGAAATGTCTCACCTAAATAATATATTGTTGATTCCCATTTTAACAAGGTTTAAAGTCTTAATCTACAAAGGAAAATGAGATATTTTATAGGCATATGTTGGGCTTCTACTAGAGATGTAATGGACTTATCTAGGTTCATTGGATTAGGTTAAAGCATTTAGGGGTTTTTTAAAGTTCTCTATAACCCATATTATTCTAATCCCTCATATACTAAAAGCCTCCTAAGTTGGACAAGAGTCTAGTTTGACGGAATAAATGGGCACATTCATGTTCCTTGATCTTCCAAAATAACCCACTTAGAGATCCCTGAAGCGTGGCTTGGGTCTACGTATCGCTTTTGGCCCAAATTGCAATATGTGGATTAGGCCCAAGCCATGACAAATTTCAGGCATAAACACATATTTCATCACAAGTTTAAAAACTAAAATTTTAATATTGAAAGCTAGTAGTAAACTAGTGTTTTACCTTGGAAACCAGTGAGATGATGATCTTCTTTTGAAACTTAATGATATGAAAGTTGAGAAGAGAGGTTATGGAAGGGATTTTTCGTGTTTTTGCTTGTTAAAAATCGGACTCGAGTTGTGATGGGAGAGAAAAAGTTTTCTTTCAATGGAAAAGAAAGTAAAGAAACAAAAGTTGTGTTCACACTATCTCACCCCTTTTATAGGCACTTAAAATAGGGTTTAAAAATTTGAAAACTAATTATTTTTAGGCTTCTTATTATCAGTTAGAGCTAGCAGTAGGAAATGAAGAGTTTTTCATATTTTTTTAGGCTCCATCATTATAATTTAGGTTATGGTTCACTTCCTCAAGATAATTAGTGTAAGGAAGTGTTTAAATTTTGTTTTTATTTATTTAGAGTGTTTACTTTTCTTAGTTATCTTCACATCAAAAGATTCTCCATCAAGCAATCTATTTTTTCCACCTCTCTCTCTCTCTCTCTCTGTTTTTTTTTTTTTTTGGGTGATGCTACACGGTCAACCTGTTCGGCTGCCCTTGGCCGTGGGCTGAAGCCCAATGGGCCTGAGTGTGGTGTTGCTGTGTATGGCATTTCATGCCACACACACATTTATTTACACATATATAAAAACATAATTATATTTTATGCATTATTATAAGTATTTTTAAATATAAAATAAAAAATTGGCATGACCATTTCTTTTATCTTCTTATCTCATTTTATCACAAAATTTGGTGATCACATAGCACACATGATATGTCATAGCAATTTCTAAAATAAACGAGAAATTACTCATTTTAATTTCTCGTGATTCTCTTATCACCATTACATAAAAATATTCTTAAAAATAAATTTCAATTTATATTTTCAATTAAAATTGGAGAATTAAATCATAAATTTTCCGGATGTTATAAGTTCTGACCCAATTTGGCTCATACGTTTTCCTTTTTCTTCCTTCCTCTCTATTCAACATTACCACGTTAAGCTCAATAAATGATCATGTTCGCAGTAGATCGACAAATGTATCAACCTATTAAGTCAGGGCTATTTTGTATGGGCACCCCTGAATATCTTGAAGCTGGCAATTTAGTCTTCTTAACTTTTTTCTTGAGCTTATAATTTTTGACATCTTCGGTTCTTTTTGTTGAAACCCATTAACAATTTGGATGGTTTTTTTGCACATAATTTGCACATAATAACCCAAGAAAGTATTGCTAGCTAGTCATTTTTAAGTTTGAGTTGGTTGACTTTAAAAAAAAATTAGTTATAGTTTTTGTTGACTTTTTAGAAAAGATATAAACTAAGATAAAAAATTTAAGTTTAAGAAGTTTCACCAAATGGAACATTAATTTCGATACAAATTCTTTTTAAAGTTTAGGTTAAAGGATTGAGTTATAATTAAGTGAAATTCAAGTTTTCAGATGAATTTGTGTTGAAACTAAATAAATATAGCCAACAATTTGAGCCAAAAGGACTGATTGTATGAAAATTCATAAGTTTAAAGGTTAATTGCCAAGAAAAAAAAAAAAAACGAATATAGGGACTAAATTACAAGATTCAAAAAGTTCACGGGTGGTTTGTACAAAAAGACATTAAATCATTATATATTCAAGTTGGCCTATAAACACGTCCATATAGATTAATACCTGTTTTTCTTCTTTTCACTAATCTCCATCCAATAACCACTGCCATTAAGAGGACAAACAGTGTGGCAGATGATGCTGCAATAGGAACTGCGTATTTATGCTTCTTCTTGCTATATGGCATGAAAGTGATGAACAGAGATCTGGGTTTCCGTCAACACTGCAAAAAAACATAGTTCATTTAACAAAGTTACGACAAGTTTAATATCCACATTATAAATTTACTCCATTAAAAAAAAAAAAATTTAAGAAAGACAAGAAACTAGCTAGAGATCAGATAAAAGACCTGAGTAGTAGCAAGCCACTGTTGAATCTTTCAACGAGGTCAACTGGAACTGAACCGGTGAGATTGTTTCCTCGCAAGTCCCTGAAAATCATCAAAAAAATGATGTTTAAAAATAAATTAATGGAAAAAATGTGGGAAATAAAATGATAATATTAGTCATGAAGCAATATGACTTACAGAACTTTTAAGAATTGTAGTTTAGACAGGAAATCAGGCACTGATCTAGTTAAGCTGTTGCTTGAAAAGTCTCTGAAATAAGCAGTTCTCTTAAAATGTCTGGCAATTTATATCAGAGTGTTAATAATCGATGAAACGTCGAGATTTTCATTTAGGGACTTACAAGAACTGCAGCATAGTAAGATTGGATACGTAAGAAGCAATGTCCCCAGTCAATCCACTTGAAGGTAAGTTCCTACGATACGATTTTAGTTGAAAAAGAATGAAGGGTTAGCTCTGAGTTGAATATAGCTCACGAGGTTTTCTTTTATAAGTAGTAAGCTAAAGAATATAAGGTAACGTCAACAGTAATACAATTTGCTTAGAAAGAGAAGGACATTATAGCTGTGGATTCTTAAGCTAATTTGGCGGGGAACCTAATAATTTCAGAAAAATAAAAAATAAATAAAACTAATTGAACAAAAATTTTGTGAAGAAAATTGTTTTAAAGAAACGACTCAAAATGGAAAGAGATATAAAGCGCGAGAAGACAATAAAATATATAAGACAACTCCGTGGCAGTATTTTATTTTTATTTTAGTTTCATTAGGCTTGTGAAAATATTCTTCTTCTTTTTTTTCCTCAAAATTTGTATATATATATATATGTGTGTGTGTGTGTGTGTGTATTTTGCTAATTAAAAAAAAAAACCCTAAAGCTGAAACTTACAGGGAAATGATTCTAGCTGGGTCTGAACAATTAATTAAAAGTACAATTAAGACCATCCCACATGTAAGCTATGGGAGCACAAGGATCCCCTTTCCAGTTTTTCTTCACTCCATACCTTGACTTTATGTTCATCATAGCCCCAACTAATCAATGTGTTTAAACACAACACCAAATTAACAAAAAGGGTTTATCAATTGTATTAAAACTCGAGATTGTTAGAAGTCGAATTTGTCTCATATCACCAAGTTATTGAGCTATTATCAATTGTGTATATACCTTCAAGTTCATCCGTTTGTGATTCCGAGAAATTCCGAGCGATATAAACCTCTAGGGCATTAAGGATAGGTTTACGGGCGGACGTGTCAGTTTGATAGAGTTCATAATCGATTGTTCCCCCTCTTACAGGACAAGTACTAGACGCAGTCATTGTAAACAAGTATGCTGGAGAAATTGTAGGTACATTCTTCCATAATTGACCATTTTCTTAGATCTTGAATTCTCTGGACTTGTTGGCTTTGAGCTTTTCGACTTCGGCAAAGTGCATGTATACATAGTATTCATCGGTTGGATTATCTGGACTCATGAAGAATACGAAGGAACGACTGGTGGCGTGTCCCGGTGCCATGGCGGTGGCCATGACACTAGATGGGGGTTGGAAAGTTTTCTTAAGATTGGCGTCTATGGTAAGCGATGTACTTATCTCTTTGCGATTGGGGAAGTTAAAGGGCGCCCAGATACGATGATAATAAACATCATATCTTTGTACCTAAATAAGAGACAACATGATGTAAATTAGCAAGAAAATCATGTTTCAAAATATTATTTATTAAAAATCTAATATTATGTCTGCTAATGAAAACATATATAGTTTATATATCTTTAAACATTAATATGACGACGGACATGGAGTAAAAGTAGATGGAAATTTAAGATATCTCTAGTGAAACCTCATGACAAACTATAAAGGCTTTTTTTTTTTTTTTTTTTTTTCTTTCCTTCTTCTTCTTCTTCTTCTTTTCAAGTTTAATGTAAAAGAACTATGACTCTTATTTATTAAAAAAATGAAAACACTTTCAGATTTCGAACTGAAAGCTTTTATGAAAACTTCTCCTTTCCCAACAGCTGAATTAATTTCAACGGGATAGAAACTATACCATATTAGTACCTGCATATATAAGTCTAAAATGGAAAATATAGATAGCAATAAAATAAATAAACGTCATTGCTCGTTAGTATATATAAGAATCAAACAAATATAAATCCAACAAATAAGAAATATATATTCACCGCAAAAGGTAAATTTTTCAGCAGAATTCCTGAAGTAACAGAATATATTTGTCTAAAAAGCGATGTATGCATAGTGTGGATTCGAGTCTGTCTCAGTTTGTTCTCATGATCTCTCAAATACGTCAATTAAAAATTTCTACGACATATGCCATAATTAAAAGATTATGTTAAAACTGTAGCATGATATTAATATTAGAAAAATGCAAAAAGGGATATAACTGAGAGGACATATGAGCTAAATCCAATTGCAATATGTACCTTATTGATTTGAAGGATTTTGAACCAACATCCAAGCATCGGTATAGAATTGCCGCTTGAACTGGGGCATAAGTAGAATTCAGGAGAGGTCTAAGCTCCAAAGCTGAAATAAAAGGTGTTCCATAGCCAGTATTAACCAGACACACAAATACATAATCCGAAGGTGGTATATGTATGATCTCCATGGTCGTGATTGTGGATTCATTTTCCAATTTCACAGAACCCCATTTATTTGCTCCGAGGTACAGATCAAATACCGGTACCGTGACTTTGCCGTCGTAATTTCCATACATGAACCTTGCTCTGATCAAGCATTTGGTACCTTTGCCTTGTGAAGGCTTTAGAGTGTAGCAGTTTTTGCCTCCCTTGGGAAAACTTCTCAGGTTCCAAAATTGTTTCTCGATGGTGTCGGTAGTATATTCGAGAGATATTGTGTTGCTCACACCATTTTCTGTAAAAGCGGAATCGGAGACATAGTTTAAGCCTGTAGTCTGGTCGGTATAGCTTGAGTTTTCTGGCGTCCCACAGTCTATGCTAATGAAGCCTGAGGGAGATGGCAAGAAAAATATTACACTTTTTGTCTAAGGGGATTTTCACCTCATGCAAATATGTTCCTATAAGAAAACTCTTTCTTTTTCCAAACGTCTTTTTTAGAAAAATTAGCGTACAAAAGAAATTAATGTTTCTAGGAAAATGCTTTTGAGTAATTTTTTGAGGAAAAACGGGCTGCATAGCAGTTTTTTAAAATTTTCCTTAACATGTTTTTCTAGTACTAATACAAAAATATAAAACTTATAATCGGAAGTGTATTTTTACTTTATCTATAGGTACGGTTATTTTAGTCGCTAGATTTAATTTTTAATGGTCTCATATATGAGTAGTTTTAGTGTGACACACATTGTTCTTATATATGAGTGCTTTTTAATGTAAGGTATTTTTACTGATAGTGTACAAACGTGAACACTAGTAGATCTTGCTAAATCATATTAAACAAATTTTATATTAAAAAAAAAGTATACAATATAAACATCTTTTGATATGTTATGATAGTTCAAGTATAAACAATTCTCACATATTTGGCAAATCTTAAAAAGTAATGTGTACGATTTTTATTTTTTCTGTATATTTTTCATATTATTATCATCCTAATGAAGTAAAAAGATAGCTCCATATATACGCGTTACATATGGTTCTACTAAGATGAAGATATGGCTAGATCAGTGTGGTAACAATTAAATTATGACTAGATCTTGAATTATTACGTTACATATAAGCAATTAATGTTTCCTAAAATAACCTAATATTAGATTTTGAACTAATATAGCTTTTTCACTATATACACTAGTAAAAATTATGGATTACACGACGGTTTTTTACCGTCGTGTAAAGTTTACACGACGGTTTACCAACCGTCGTGTAATCCAGCGTCGTGGTAGATAACACGACGGTCCCGTTACCGTCGTCGTATCTCAATATTACACCACGAGGTGGTGTCGTCATAATCACATTACACGACGGTTCTTGGAAAAACCGTCGTGTAATGTAACACATTACACGACGGTTCTTGGCCGAACCGTCATGTAATGTGCACATTACACGACGGTTCGGCCAAGAACCGTCGTGTAATGTGTTACATTACACGACGGTTCTCTCCGAACCGTCGTGTAATGTACACATTACACGACGGTTCTTGGCCGAACCGTCGTGTAATGTGCACATTACACGACGGTCTTGGCCGAACCGTCGTGTAATGTGCACATTACATGACGGTTCTCTCCGAACCGTCGTGTAATGTCTGCCATTAAATGATGGTTCAAGATCCGTCGATGGTCATAGGCCGTTTTGAGCCATTATTTTTGTATTTTCATGCTAGAAGACTTCATGTAATCTTGCTATAGTTATGCTTTGAATATTGATCAAACTCTATTATCTTTTTCGAAAAGGAAAACTCATTGTAGCATTCCGTCGAGCATGTTGTGTGCGTAAAAAAAGTATGTTCATAAATGTGTGTAAAATGTCAAAATTAACGATCCACAATCATTTTTCTCCTCTACAAAGAGAAATATTAAAACAAACACACTAATTTACAACAATGGATCTTTAGTGACAAACAACAATACAAACAAGTAAATGTGGTTTAGTTTATATATGAAGTCACCTTACTTTCCTTTGACAAAGAATAGTCACGGCCAAAGCAAGAAGGAGGCGGCGGCGGCAACGACGGCAACGGTGGATTGACCAGAATTTAAAAGCGAGGTGTCGGCGGGTTGGTGAAGTATGTGTGGGTACTCGAGAAAAGTAGAGAGTGTGAAGAGAAATAATGATATGTGAGCGAATATGAAGAGAAAATTGTATTTAAGTAATTAGTTTTCGCGCGGAATTCGAAAAATTCAAATTTTTAAATTTTTTGAGCATTACACGACGGTTCGGAAAAAAACTGTCGTCTAATCTTGTGATTAGACGACAGTCATTACGGGACCGTCGTAAAAGCCGCCCTCATTTGGGGTGGATTACACGACGGTCGCCCGGAGACCGTCGTGTAAGCTCCAAACACAGGGAGCTTACACGACGGTCCCCTGGGGTGACCGTCGTGTAAGCCACGCCAGCGAGACCCAGGCGCGCGCCCGCGCCACCCATGCGCGCGCCCGCGCCACCAAGGCGCGCGCCCGCGCCACCAAGCACGCCCGAGCGACCCAGGCACGCGCCCGCGTGCTCAACTGGCCGAATCTGGCGCGCGCCCGCGCGACTCTAGGCGCGCGCCCGCGCGCTTCCCCAGCCAAGGAGGGCAGCGCGTTTAGAGTCCTTTACACGACGGTTTCTTAGAACCGTCGTGTAAAGTGAGTGCGAAGACCACTTTACACGACGGTTTAAATGAACCGTCGTGTAAAGTGGGTGCGAAGACCACTTTACACGACGGTTCCTTGAAACCGTCATGTAAAGTTGGTGCCAAGACAACTTTACACGACGGTTCGTTAGAACCGTCGTGTAAAGTACATACTTTACACGACGGTTCCTTGAAACCGTCGTGTAAAGTGGGTGCGAAGACCACTTTACACGACGGTTGCTTAGAACCGTCGTGTAAACCTCACTTTACACGACGGTTTTAAGAAACCGTCGTGTAATCTCCGTCGTGTAATATATGTTTTGTAGTAGTGATATATGTACAATTTCTAAACCTAGGAGTAGATATGACTTTCATACCTGTTTGGCTTTGAGCGTGAACAAGAACAACGAGAGCTAGAAATACGTTTGCATTGAGGAAATTTTTTAACATCTCTATCATATCTAATTAATTTGATTATCAGTTTCTCCTCTTTTTCCCCCTAAAAAGGTTGGTGGAGAATTATGTGTCCTTTAATCTAGGCAATGACCAATGATCTGAAAAAGTCAATCATCAATAAAATGATAAAATATTAGTGGTTTGTCATGATTAGCTGTGAAGTACTTTCTATACATAGCTTAAATTACTGATGATATAATATACGAATATGTCCACTTGTGTTTTTTCAATTCATTATTATATATATATATATATATATATATATATATATAATCCAACTCCAAATGCATCACCATATCTGTCAGCAAGCAAAGAGTCAAATACGTGACCCAGTCACCATCAAATTAACTGAACATAATTAACAGAAGACGAACAAATTAGGAAAGAAAGAAAAGGATTAACCAGGTAAAAAAATGGATTAGCTCTCTACCAATAAAAAGGCAAATCGTGACAACCATTTCATGATCAAGTTATTTGACTTGGGGAATGGAACGGGAAGGAATATTAAAGAATAAAAAGCTTATATAATAGCAAGTACAAATTAGGTACCCTTTGGATTTAGCTCATGTTACAATTTGGTATATATATCTAGTACTACAGTCCCGATTCATCGCATATACTAATCATGATGAACGAAATATATATATATATATATATATATATATATATAAGTTGCTTCTGATAATGTTGAGTAACATATATCCTAGCGAGTTGGATTTTCTTGATTTTACATATATATATATATATATATATCATTTCAAGTAGGCTAGTAATTGAGACGAGAGAATTTACTAATAGCATCTCCATAGCTATAATTAAAACGTATTAATCAATTCAATGCTTAATAATCATCTAAAAAAATTAGCTGTTCTTACAGATGTACTTTTATCATCCATTCAATTATTGATCACTTGTTCACTTGGCTTTTGTTTTTCTTAATATTGGGTGCAATTCAGCTCTATAAATGATTTCATTAAGCATGTAGCTTGCTATATTTCTTATAATCAATGTGCGTCATATAGACAAATTCCATGGATGTACCAATAGAGTCTTCGGCACATGAAAAGAATCATATAGTTTGTCATTTAAATTGGCAAATGGGTTTGAACCCACTTTTTTTTTTTTACTTTTTTCGTTTAAATTTTATGTTCAAACCCATAAAAGAAATGCTAACTTATACAAAAGGCGACCAACACAAACCTGCAGCATGTTTTTATTGTTGTTATGCTCGTGCAAGTGACATATTTATGTCCAGGGTCACCAATTGACTACTTGTTAGTCTGTTTGTTTCATGAGTTTGAATCACAATCTTTTTTTTCTTTTTTCTTTTTGAGTTTGCTTCACAATATTTGAATTTAAACCAAGAATTTCCATTCAAACCTATAAACCAAACACCATATTATACTCTTACAAACATGTATCAATGGTGGTATTCGACTTGTCGATTTGCCTGTTAATAAACGCGACACGTGTAGATATAGCAGGAAGATCGTAACATGTATAGAGTAGATATTAATAAAGCAGCATGCTAAGTGATGAATCTTGACAATAGAAAAGAAAGGCAAAATATCGGATAACAAAAAAGCACAAATTACTCTCTAAGCACGAGTCTTATCAATACTCAACAATGGAATGACAGAGCACATAAATTAAAACATATATATATATATATATATATATATAATGTGGACGCTTGCAATTCTATCTTGGCATAGGATTGAGACTGGTATTCAGATTGACAGCATTGAAGATTGAATCTTTTCTTTGGCTTCCGTCCTTTTTTGAAGATATCTCCGACGCCAAACATTCGTTCAATTCGATCACTACTTGATTCATTCCTGGCCTTTCTGAGGACTTCTGGTGTACACAAGCAATTGCGATTTCTACAGCTTTCCATGCAGAACTGCTTTGGAAGTCTCCTCGTAACCTCGGATCAACAATATTCTTAATCTCTCCATTTTCAAGCATGGATGCAACCCATTGAGATATGTGGGAGTTCTCTTGATCGTTGATTTTCACAATGGCAGGTCGGCCCGTGATGATCTCTAGTAGAACAACTCCAAAGCTGTAAACATCACTCTTCTCGTTCAACCAGTTTGTTTGAAAGTACCTATATACACATGACACAAAAAAATTGAAAATCAATTAAGTATAGGCATAACAAATTAGTTGATACTATTTAGTCGGTTAATTGCTGAGATCTATATTGTTTATTTCAATTTCTTGAAGAGGTTGTACACTGATGGAAAGAGCTTTTATATATATTGCTATGGTCGTCTTGGGAGAACCATGCTTCTATCGTAACGTATAAAAGTGAAAAACATAACATATAATATGCACGTCAGATATTAAATTTCTTGATGTTTCGCCTTTTTAAAATTTGTGTTAAGTTAAATAGCTATCACGTTGTCCTTTTAACTTCTATATATATGTTACGGTCAGATTATGGTCCTCTCCAAAGTTAGGATCATATCAAAACTCTATATATATACATACACACACACACATATGCACTTACTCAGGGTCAAGATAGCCCTTGGTTCCAGCCACAACAGTTGATATGTGAGTTCCACCTTCTACAAAAGCTTTTGAGAGCCCAAAATCAGCAATTTTGGCTTGGAACTTTTCATTGAGTAGGATATTTGCAGGTTTCACATCTCTGTGGACTATTGGTGGCTTACAACCATGGTGCAAATACTCCAACCCTGCATTTGATCGATTTGTAGTAATAGTTTAGTTTCAACCAAAAAGATATTGATATTGACATATATATGTATATATAACAAATATACGTACACAGACTAAATTATACCTTGAGCTGCATCCACGGATATTCTCAGTCTGTCCTCCCAACTCAAAGTGTATTCATTTTTATCTGTCATAGTCAGGATTACAAAAATTAACTATTCGTTGTATAGAAAATCAAGTCAATAACAAATAAGCTTGCGTTTGGTTCGCCAGTTGAAGATGAAAATTTAAGTTGAAGTTTGTTGATTTTTCAAAAACTAGTTAAAAATTTTGTTGACTTTATAGAAAAAGACAAAAACTGAAATAAAAAATTAGACTTTAGTTAGAGTTAAACTGAAACGTCAAACGAAGCCTAAGGCTAATGATAAAGTTTCTGTGGTGAACTCTCAAATTAAAAGCCACAAAATAAACCTGAGATATGTCTTCCTAAGTTTCCATTCGCCATGTACTCGTAGATTAGCCCCATGTAATTGTCTTCAATGCAGTATCCGACAAGGCTAGTCAAGTTTCTATGGTGAACTCTCATAAGAAGTTTTACCTGTAAATTATAAACCACTTTAAATCAGAAACATAGAAAAAAAAAAAATCCATAAGAGAAACTGCAATGCATGATTATCTGACAAGATTGATCGCACCTCAGCTTGAAACTCTTTATCGCCCTGGGTCGACGATGCAGAGAGCATCTTAACTGCCACTTGAGTGTCATTTAAGTAGCCATGGTAAACAGATCCAAATCCTCCTTTGCCAATGACTTTCTCAAAATTGTTGGTAATATTCAAAATCTCGGCATAACTAAATTGATGATTTTTTGGCTCTAGTTCTGACACAATTTGGCTCTTAGATTTGCGTTTCCTTTCCTTTCCCTCTGTTCAACATCGTCACATTAAGCTCAATAATCGACCATGTTCATAACATATCAACTTAACCATTAAATAAATGAATAATTTGTAAGGTCACCCCCTAAGCGTCTCGAATTTAACAATTTAATCCTCTAAAAATTTTTTTCTTGACAATCAACCCCTGGAATTATAATTTAATGAACGTGAGAAAAAGAAATGATGGTGCCAAAATTTATAAGTTCAGAGGTTGATTATCAAGGAAAAAAAATGCTTAGAGGCTAAATTGCTAAATTTGAAAAAATTCGGAAGTGTATGTACAAAAAGGTCTTAAATCATTATGCATATTTGCCTATAAATATGTATATATATATATACCTGCTTTTCTTCTTTTCACTAATCCCCAACCAATACCCAATGCCATTAAGAGGACAAACAGTGTGACAGCTGATGCTACAATAGGAGCTGTGTATTTATGCTTCTTCTTGATCTTATTATGGCATGAAAGTGATGAACAGAGATTTGGGTTTCCGTCAACACTATTACAAAACAGAGTTCATAATAAAAGTCATTGTTACGAAATCAGGAACGAATAGGCAACAAGAAAATCGAAAAAAGATGAGAAACTAGCTAGAGAAGATAAAAGACCTGAGTAGTAGCAAGCCACTGTTGGACCTTTCAATGAGGTCAACTGGAACTGAACCGGTGAGGTTGTTTCCTCGCAAGTCTCTGAAAATCATCGAAAAATAGTGTTTAAAAAAATTAATGGAAAAATATGGGAAATAAATGATAATATTAGTCATAGAGCAATATGACTTACAGAACTTTTAAGAATTTTAGATTAGACAGGAAGTCAGGTACTGATCCAGTTAAGCTGTTGTTTGAGACGTCTCTGAAATAAGCATCTCTCTTAAAATGTCAGGCAATATATGTTATAAGTACAAATCGATGAAACGACGAGATTTTCATTAACGGGCTTACAAGAACTGCAGCAAAGTAAGATCGGATATGTAAGAAGTAAGGTCCCCAGTCAATCCACTTGAAGATAAGTTCCTATGATTCAATTTTAGTAGAAAAAGAATGAAGGGTTAGTCCTGGCCGGTTGATTATATATAGCTCGCTAGGTTTACATTTACAAGTAGTAAGCTAACCATAAGAGAGCGGAAAATTGTAACTATGGATTATAATAAGATAAACCGGCGGAACCTAATGATTTCAGAAAGAAAATGACAGAAAAATAATAAAAAATATATATATTTTGTGAAGAAAATTATTTTGAAGGGGACTCGAGGTGGAAAAAGATATTTAAACCGAGAAAACTGTAAGATTTTCTTAACGACTGCTCCTTTGCGGTATTTTATTTTATTTTTATTTTTATTTTTATAGGCTTGTAAAAACTTTCTTTCTTTTTCTCAATATATCTATATTTTGCTAATTAAGGAGAAAAAAACCTAAAGCTGAAACTTACAGTGATATGATTCTAGCTGGGTCTGAACCATTGAAAGTGCAATTAAGACTTTCCCACATGAAAGTTTTTGGAGCACATGGATCCCCTTGCCAGTTTTTCTTCACTCCATACTTTGACTTGATGTTCCTCATAGCAACAACTAATCAATGTGTTTAAACACAAGACCAAATTAACAAAAAGGGTTAGTTAACACTACAACAAGATATCAATTGCATTAAAACTCGAGATTGTTAGAAGTTGAATTTGTCTCGTATCACCAAGTTACTACGCAGTTATTATCTCTAGTGAATATCGATATACCTTCGTGTTCATCCGTTGGTGATTCTGAGAAATTCAGAGCAATATAAACCTCTAGGGCATTAAGGATAGGTTGGCGAGTGGACGTGGCGGTCTGATAGAGTTCATAAGTGATTCTTTCCCCTCTCACAGGATAATAACTAAACGCAGTCGTTGTATACAAATATGCAGGAGAAATTGTCGGTACTTCCCTCCATAATTCACCATTTTCATAGATCTCGAATTCTCTGGACTCGTTGGCTTTGAGCTTTTCGACTTCAGCAAAGTGCATGTACACATAATAATCGGCAGTTGGATTATCGGGTTTCATGAAGAACACAAAGGAAGGACTGGTGGCATTCTCCGGTGCCATGGCCGTGGCCATGACACTAGGTGGAGGCTGATAAGTTTGCTTAGCAAGATTGGCATCTATGGTAAGTGATGTACTTAGCTGTTTGCGGCCGGGGAAGTTAAAGGACGCCCAGATACGATCATAAACATCATCTTTGTACCTAGATAAGAGACAACACGACATAAATTGGATAGAGAAAAAAAAAAGTTAGTTTAAGAATCAAACAAATACAAATCTAACAAATTTATAAGAAATCTAATCACTGCAAAAGGTAAATTTTTCAGCAGAATTTCTTAAGTAACAAAATATCTCTGGCTAATTTACCAAAAGAAAAAAAAAAACTTTGTTCTAAAAAGGCGATGTGTCATAGTGGATTCAACTTTGTCTCTGATTCATGATCTCTCTAAAACGTCAATTAGAAACTTCATTTTAACTAAAATATATCATATAATTTAGAGAATGTGTTAGTTAGATAAATGACATGATATTAATATTAGAAAAATGCAGAAGATAATAGAAATAAGAGGACATATGAGCCAGATCCAATAGCAGTATGTACCTTATTGATTTGTTGGATTTTGAACCAACATCCAAGCGTCGGTATAGAATTGCCGCTTGAACTGGGGCATAAGTAGAATTCAGGAGAGGTCTGAGCTCCAAAGCTGAAATAAAAGGTGTTCCATAGCCAGTATTAACCAGACACACAAATATATAATCCGAAGGTGGAATATGTATGATCTCCATGGTCGTGATTGTGGATTCATTTTCCAATTTCACAGAACCCCATTTATTTGCTCCAAGGTACAGATCAAATGCCGGTACCGTGACTTTGCCGTCGTAATTTCCATATATGAATCTTGCTCTGATTAAGTATTTGGTACCTTTGCCTTGTGAAGGCTTTAGAGTGTAGCAGTTTTTGTCCCCCTCGGGAAAACTTCTCAGGTTCCAAAATTGTTTCTCCATGGTATCGGTATTGTATTCGAGCGATATTGTTTTGCTCACACCATTTTCTGTGAAACCCGAATCGGAGACATAGTTTAAGCCTGTAGTCTGGTCGGTATAACTTGAGTTTTCTGGCGTCCCACAGTCTATGCTAATGAAGCCTGAGAGAGACAGCGAGAAGAGTATTACACTTTTTGTCCAAGAGGATACTCACCTCATGAAAACATGTCAAAATTCTACAAATTTTTAGAAAAATGAGGGTACACAGAAAAAAGTCTATTTGAGATTAGTGTTTTTTTTTTTTTTTTTTTTTTTAAGTGAAAACAGGTTGATAGCTGCATGTTTCAATAGCACTTATATATATATATATGGGAATTCTACAATGAGTAAAGTGATTTTACCCCATTTGATTGTGTAAAATACTTTTAACCGCTGGATCAAATTTCAACGGCTTAGATTAAAAAGATACACCCAAAAAATCATAAATCATACCACACCTAATTATTCCTTGATAAAACATTTCAAAAAAACTAAAAAATAAATAAATAAATAAATAACAAACTCCGGTGGCCACCCCTCCCCCCATCGGCTCTGCCTAGATCTGCACGTCCCAACCCAAATCCACATGTCGTCTCGTCCGGCTGACCAAGCCCTGCATCTCGCCCCACCATCCAAACCTCACGTCGCCAGCTCTCACACCCTCCTCTCCTCCTCGAAACACCGGTGACTAAGGCCATGGAGAATCGCGACAACTTTGCGCCGGCCTTGCCTTCTCCGTCACGACAGTCCAAAGATCACAATCGCGATCTCAATCGACCAGATCCACGCCGATTAAGAGGGGTCCGAGCCGTCGATCTCCCACAGCCACCTAAGCTGTCGACGTCAACCCCCCGCCCCCCAAGGCCACCGGAGTTCTTTGTCGATATTGTTTTATTTTATTTTATTTTATTTTGACATAGAAATTTTTTGTGTGTGAGAGGATTTATTTTAGTCTGGTCGTCTTTAAACCTTTTTAACCTTTGGATTCAAATCTAAGGGTATATAATTTTTATCCTATCAATGGGCCAAAAACCTTATATATATATATATATATATATAAATATATATATGTGCAAAACTTATTATGCAAATTTTTGTCATTTTATTTGTTAAGACTTAATTTTTAATGACCTAACTTATAAGTAATTTATAGCGTGACATGTATTTTTTTTTTTATATGAGAATTTTTAAGATAAGATATTTTGACTGTTATATACGATTCTAATCGCTAGTAGATTTGATCAAAATCATATTAAATAAAAACTTAAAAAAAAAGTATACAAATTAAGCATTTTTTTATAATGTTTATTGTAGTTGAAGACAAAGTTCTATTGGGTAAGGCATTTTTTCATATTTTACTCTATGTATTTGGAAAGTTTTAAAAAGTAATGTACACAATTTTTTGATGTATTTTTCTTTTTTTTTTTTTTTTTTTTTTTAATTTACGCTCAATGAGATAAAAAGCTGGCTCCATCTTCAACGTGCTACACAACCTAAAAAAAGGTGATACATACTTCTACCGAGATGAAGATATGGCTTTAATGGTAGTAATGAAAGTATGACTAGCTTGATTGCGAATTTTTAAGTTACATATACGCAATTCATGTTTCCTAAAAACCTGATATATATATATATATATATATATGTTATGTTGTACTACATATGCTTTAAATTTGCACTATATTCATATACGTATATATATATATAATTTCTGAACCAGGGAGTATGTAACTTTCATACCTGATTGACTTTGAGCATGAACAAGAACAACGAGGGCTAGAAATACGCATGCATAGAGGAAATGTTTTAACATCTCCATCATTTCTATTTTGATGTTCAGTTTCCCCTTTTTTTCCCATAAGAAGGTCAGGGAGATAGAATATGTCCTTTTATATATGCAAATGACCAATGCATGTGTAGTTTATTTCAGCTGAAAAAGTCAAATCATTAATAAAATGATTAAATATTAATGATTTTGTCATGATTAGCTATGAAGTACAATTTCTACATATAGCTTAAATCACTGTTGATATTATATATATATATATATATATACATATAAATCCACTTGTGTTTTTTCAATTCATTATTAATAACAATTCAACTCCTAAATGCATCATTCACCTACCAAAGAAAAAAAAAAAAAAAAAAAAAAACAACAACAACAACTCCAAAATGCATCACCATGATCTGTCAGCAAGCAAATTAATTAAGAGTCAAATATGTGACCCAGTCACCATCAAATATTCACTAATCATAATTAGCAGAATAGGAACAAATTAGGAAAGAAAGAAAGGGATTAATAACCAGGCAAAAAATTGGATTAGCTCTCTACCAATAAAAAGGCAAATCGTGGCACTCATCTCATGATCAAATTTGACTTGGGGAATAATGGAACAGGGATAAATTATTAAAGAACGAAAAGCATATATAGTAGCAAGTACAAATTAAGTCGTCCCTTTGGATTTAGCTCATGTTACAGTTATAACTTATATATATATATATATATATATGTATGTATAGTTCTGCAGTCCCTATCTATCCCTATCTAGATCATGTTTCGTAAGTAGTTTAATTTAATTAGCTAATCATGCGCAGTTGACTTGTTATATTCTACACGTACGGTAATATTCATCACATGTACTAATCAAGTTGAAGGAAACATGTTCATATATATATATATAGAGAGAGAGAGAGGGTATGTCTGCCATGTAAATTGGAGGACCCTCCTTCAAAATAAAGCTGGGCTGTTGAGATGAATTTGGATGGACAAGATCTTTTGAAGGGCAAAGAAATGGAAAGAAAACTGTCTATTCTGGGAACCGTTTTTTCTCTTTCATTTATTTAAATGCACAAAAGTTAAAAAAGACTCTTCATTTTGGGTTTTGAGAGAAGGAGAGTCTATTTAAATTTAAAAAGCACTAGGCATGCATAGCTAGTGCGATGGACAGTAACAATTCACATACATCAACTTAGCTTATAGAATTTACTTATTTTTAACTGTTTCTACACTCTTTTTTTGTTATATCAGAGTTTTTAGATTACTTGATTCCTTTAAGCAGGAGCTTTTATCACTTTAATATAATAAATTTGAAATTCAACCTAATAAATACCAATTTAAACAAGAGATAAAACCCATAAATCCTTAAATCTCAGTTATTAATTTTGATAATAATTGCTAACAAAATAGGATTAAAAATCTTAACTATAGTAGATAATAAAAGGATTAAATGCTAAAACTCTCCTTGAACTATACCCCTTACACTACTTTATCAGATAAATTTTGAAACTTAACATCTATTCGCTTTGAAAAACAAATGGTTATAAAAAATAGTCTTTTACTATAATTTTTAACAAAAATGACAATGCTGCAGATTTGGCTCTAGCTTCGATGATTTCCCCTCGTGTAGTCGTGCTTTATGTTTTGTCTTATGATAATTATATGTGTAATAATGTTGTTTATGTGCATATTTATGGTTGGTTTTTTTTTTTTTTTTCCATCTTAATTTAGTTGTTGGGTGACAATCAAGTTTAAAAAAGTCCCAAATCGGAAAGAAAGAAAAATGTTGAGCACTTTATAATTTTCTCCGGCCTTAGGAGGGTAAGGAATGTGATTTGAAAAATGCCTATGTGACTCAAACAAAAAATTGATTTATGTTATACTCATTCTAACATAAAATAAACTACTAAAATTACAATTGCAACCCTCGACGGTATCATAAATTATTGTTTTGCCCAGTCATTCCCTATCCTATACCTACTACAGCCAGCATAAAAAACAATTACATATGTTAACATACTTTCAAACATTGACAGGTGAGACCCATTAGCACAATTGAGTTTGCAATTTGACAACAAAATCATAGCAGGTGGGGTGAAGGACTATCCTTCTAGAGACTTTAGCCACTACCTATATATATACATATATATATATATATATATGTATATTAGCTGCTTGAGAATCATGTATCGTAGCGAGTTGGATTTGGTCATAGTCCAGTAAGTCGGCAAGAAGATATAATAATAAAAATAATGATAATGATAATAATAATAATAATAATAATAATAATACAATATTTTTCAACAGGTCTAGAAATGAAGATGATTACATGATGCATGGTGGTTAGTATGAATAATATTTGTTTACGTTTTTAAATCAATCAGTGTACAACTTGTTGATTTTCTATATATATGGACATAAAAATGAATAATAAAACCCTCGAAAACTTTGTCGTGCACCGAAATGCTACATTGACTAGTGCCTTTTTTTTTTTTTTTTTTGCCTCCCTCTCCCTCTCTCTAGCTATATGAAGAGAGAGAGAGAGACAGAGAGAGAAGAAAAGTAATTGCTTCATATAGTATTGCTTTCGATTCTCACACACGAATCTGGCGGCATAATCTACAATTACAAAGAGGAAAGAGAGAAAGGGTAAAAAAAAAAAAAAGATGCAGAGAAAACTTATTATTAAAATAAACTAGCAAAGAGGGATTTATATAGTTAACCTTACAAACAAATGCTTAAAATACCAATTTATCCTTGCCAATAAAGAAAATAAATAATCCTAATCTAAAATATATATAACTCTAACAAAAAAAAAAAGTCAATAAAATGTTAAATGTGGATGAGGCTCTTCCAAGGATAAACTAATTATTGATTAGAATAGGTCGTTGGACTACTTACTTGGTACTTTCAGTGAACGAAAATTTTAACAATGTTTGTCTTCATTATTCTATGGCGATAAATTTATTTGTCATTTTCTTCTCCTATTTTCCCGTCTTTATTTCAAATTAGTTAGTATTGATTATTTGGTCAATATTCTACAAATTAAACCTTCAAATTTTCTATTATTTTTAAACCAATTGCTGACCTGATTTTTAGATCATTAACTAATTTATTTATTCTTAATTTATTTTATCTTAATATTTATTTATGTAAGGTTCTTAAAATACAAAAAAAAAAATTATAAACCATATTTGTACGACAAGAGTTAAATATATTAAAATTTTTAACTGAGAAAATTGAAAATCTTTAGATAATAAATTTCCAATTCAAATTCGTACTTAGATAATATTTAAAAAGTTATAATGTCATGTGAGTTAAAAGAAAATACTCTAATGTATTTTTCTCATAAAGTACTCCTACTAGTTTAGCAGTACCAAAATAGTAAACACATAGTTACAACTATAATCGATACAAAATAATTTAAGAAGTCTAAATACAGAAATTAAATTCGTGGTGATTTCCCACTCCCTTCATCGCCTCTACACAGCTTCGTTATCTAAGTGGCGGGCTACTTATCAATGTTACCTATAGCACGAACACACACGTATGAGTTTTCGCCCAGCAAGTATAAATAATATCTCACAAAACATTTTTATTAAATCATATCATCACACGTAACATCATGAATGTTCAAAAATGTACGTGATCTATGTGTGTTCAATTATGCTTCATTATATACATATTGTGTCTACTTAAGGGCCTATATATTGTACCCATATGTGCGCAACCAATGGGAAGTTGGGGGAGCGACCCTCCAACTACCTCTAAGGTCATAACTTATAACTTTTATTTTTGTCATATTCTCTCACTAATTGAAGGTTAGTACGACAATTATTCTTATATTTCATTAGCCTCCTTATTAATTGTGACAAAGTGAAGATTTATATGTCACTATGCATCTATCGTTATGGCATAAATATCTGTGAGACATGTCGTTTATGTCAGTACAAGAGAAATTCTGCACATCAAATGCCTAATCAAAGCAATACTTATAACTCATATACTCATCACATCATTCAAGTAAATCATAGTAAACATAAAATATCAACAAAGAAAAATATTAAGTTCAATATTGTAGGTGAAGTTTGTACTTATTTGTCTTATATGCTTTAACTTTCGGAGTTGTACCTTCTACTACACAAATTTGAGAAATTATCCTGATTTAACAATATCTCATTATTAGATAGAATCATAGTTATATTACTTTATTAATTTATTTTATAAATTAAAGTGAGCTTAATTTACTTATGTCATAATTAACCTGAACAATTAATTTATATTAATTATTAAGTATTAAATTAATTTCTATTAATTATTATTTAATTAATTTAATTATTTAATTTAACTGATTGATTAATTAATCAATTAATTAGATAGTAGTTAATTATTATTTTATTTAATTGAGTAATTATAATTAAGTTACATAATTTTAATTGACTAATTAATAATTATATTGTTAATAATTTAATTATGTTACTTAAATATTCTTTCTCATATAATAATTATCAATTATTAATTCTCATATAAATAATTAATAATTAGATTATTCTAATAATTAATATTTGATTAATCTCTAATTAATCATCCATAGTTATATTAACAATTATATCAATGATTAATGATCAATTAATCTCAAATTAATCATGTATTATAATTATGTAGTTACTCAACATAATAATCTTACTTACAAGGCTAATTATCACTTATTAACTCTTATAATTAATTAATTAATTACTTTACTAATCACTAATTAACTTTCTTAGCATAATTACATTTTGTTATATATTTATTAGTTTATTCATTTGTTTATTTCTTAATTAATTAATCAATTAAGGTGATAATGAGTCACGTAAGTGTGTACCTTCCACTTAATGTTGGGTTTGCAAGACTCAATCCCATTGGTTATGATCATTCAGTTGGGCTAAGGTAGTCTCTTGATACATGTCTAGTAATTCTCCAATGTACTTTATCTTAATATATTTAAAACTTGTAATTCAACTTTATAAAGTTAGGGTTTTTCACATTATTTGATCACACACTTAAGACCAACTCATTTCGTAAATAAATATGTCTATATATTATGACTTATCCTTATGTCACATTTTATTGTTTAATTGTTTTGTCGGTGTGGGATTTTTATTTGTAAGATTTATTTAAATTTGAGTATAATCTCATTTTTGACATTTAATAACTCATTGAAAAGTTTGAAGTATCTAATTTATGTCCTTATAATTTATTTTCCAAGATTTTAAGTATTTGAAACATTAATGTGGATGTTTTCTTAAGTATCTTATGGTGAAATATCAGTTTACTAGATTACAATATAATATTATGTGATTTATTAAAATTTATGTGCATATCCCTTTTAAACGCATGATAACTCATTTCGAAGTTTAAGATGTCTATTTTATAGTCATAGTTATTTCCTTTAGTTTTTGAGCATTTCATACAGTATACTTAGGTTTTGTTATTATTGGTCTCACGTATGTACCATATGTCCAGATTTATGGGTAAATTTAGAAAAATCATAACAGTTCACTCACAAGTCCAAATAAGACAAAAGATATGTCATTTGAAAGCTTATGGTGTCTAATTCATATATTAACAATTTTGTAAAAAATTATGGTTTACTAACCTAAAATATATAAAACCCGTGGTTGGTATAGAGTTCTAGCAAAAACTCTCAGTTCGTGGTCCAAATTTTTAAAATTCACCAAAAACTGCACATTTATCCATTTGAGGTGCATGATACCTTGTTGGAAAGTTTTAAAGCATCTAGTTTTCAGATCTATAACTTATAAGTCAAAATTTTGAGACTAAAGGGTTCGAAGTACATAAAACCCGTGGCTAGACTATACCCCAGAGGTTCCTTTTCTTTATAGTTTTGTGTCACAACTTCAAACGCTCATAGCTTTAGATATACAAAAGCAAACCAAGTGATTCCAAAGCCTACAATGAAGTTTATCCTCTGTAAAATCTTATTGTATAATTTATTTTTTATATCAAAATTTCTAATAGATGCCATATTACCACAACAACTATAAGTGCTAATAAAGTTCATATATCTTACCAAAATGCTCCGTGGATCCTTTAAGATCTCGGGCCTCCAAAGTTCTTCTCAAAACCTTTTCCTAGGAAAGAAAAAGTCTAACATTAAGATTCTAACTAAACATCATATTTAGTTCTCCAAACATGACTAAAACATAAAAAATACTACTAGGTTACCTCTAGTAACACATCATCTAACTCCGCTTCATATTTCTTCGAACTTAGTAACGGGATTGCTTGAAGCTTGAAAATGGAGGGAGAAGGGTGCTAGAGGGGTGTTGGAGATGGACAATAGTGTTGGTTTTTCTTTTTCTTTTTCTTTTTTTCTTTTTTTTTTTTTTTTTTTTGCTTAGTGGTGGCTAGAGATGTGACAATCCTTCCTTGGAGAGGAGCCGTCAAATACATATATAAACTTAACTTGTATTATTTTACTTTTCCAAAAATTCAGGGATTTTTTTTTTTATACTTGTTACTTGATAAACTCATTATCTATTAGATAATTATTCATAGAGTGTTAGAGAAAAAGTATAAGTAAAGTACCATAGTACCATATATTACAAACCATTTCATCATCATTTTTTTTTCAAGCTGCGGAAAATATTTATAAATATATATATATTTTTTTAAGCGAAGTGTTATCCATGCACCCTCTTCCTCTACTGTCACATCATCTATCTTGTTTATTCATCTTTTAGTTGATCACGGGTTTCTTACCCATATTACCTACAACATAAATTTCATGAATGAGCTTTTGCCCCAGCAAGTACAGATATAAATTTCACAATGCATGAATAATTAACATAACATTTTATGCAATTATAAAGTCTTTTGCTTCAAAACTTATTGGGCCCCATTGTGTACGTGCCAGGTACGCGTGACCATTGGGTAGTTGGGGGAGCGACCCTCCAGTTGTACCCAAGGTCATACATAAATCATTCATGAAATTTACCTCACCTAGGTGGAGTTAGTACGACACTTTTCTAACATTTCACTTTCATTAACCTCATATAATTAAGTGAGTGATCATGCAAATATGACATGTCACAACATCATCAAAGAAATATTTGAATAACATACACGTTGAGGCATCGTAATCATATTCAAGTAATTGGCACATAAATCACCGCATATGCACACCAATACAACAAGCATTCATAATTTTATGTTGTAGGTGAGATATATACTTACAAGAATTCAATAATCTGGGATTTTTCTGTTAGTCGACCTCGTTTTAGTACACCGTCGGAACTATGTCCTGATTTAAGTGACACCCAACAGTTAGAGCAGTATTTTAAACTGACCATTTTTTTCTTATGAATATTCTTTTGTTAAATATTTAACTTTAATTTCTTTCAATTTTTTTTTTTTTTTTATGTCTTGCTTTCTGCTTGAACAACTCAGAAAATCATCTTTTCAGTATATAAAAAAAAAAGATCTCAAACAATTTTAAGAAATTCCCATTTTACCCCAATTTTGAAAAAATTCTCATTTTAACTCCTATTGAGTTTTCCTTTGTTTTTATTGTTATACCCCTTGGCCTATAAGTAATTTAAAGCAAATGAAATACACACTCATATTGAAACATCCAGTTTACAAATCTATTTCTTTTTCTTTTTTTTTTCGGCTTCTTTGAAAAAAAAAAAAAAAACAATAACAATTTACTGCCCTCCTTTTATTGAAAAAATAAAAGCACAACTTGTTTGTGTACCTTTCTTTTTTATCTTCATTTTATTAATTTCTTTTCGAAAAGTGCTCATCAAACATTTTTTTCACATAAAACTTGCACTAATCATTTTCCTATCATATGTAACTTTTACAAGAATCCCAGAGTCTAATAGAAGAATAGACTTTCATATCTGTATACATACATCAAACTTTCTCACTAAAATACATTCATAAGCAAAACACCAACAAAAGTTGTCAACTTTTTATTTATCAAACTACAAACTTTATTTAAAAAGCTTGTTTCTTGTACCATGACCATTCCAAACACATGATGCATCATTAGCTTCATTACTGTTGGCTAAAAAAATTCAAACAACAACATCAACTAATCATACAAGCATGAGAGATTTCATAATATATACCTATTCATGATTCCCAAATAGTTTATTTAAACCCAGTCCATCATTAAAATAATTTATATACATATACATTCATCCCATTACTATTATTATTTTTTTTCTAAATCACATAATCCAACTTCAAGAAAAATAAATTTGAGTATCTAACCTAGCTTCTTTCAAATTGATATTTAGCTTAGTTGCACCTCCTTGAAAATCCTTTGATTTCTTGATAAAGACTAGACAATAAAATTTCCATTTCTTAGAATAAAAATTTCTCAAAATACTACTAAAAGAAAACATAAAATTTTGCAAATTTATTACCTTTTATGACTGCTAAACACTTTGATTTCTTGTACAAAAACTCGCTAGAGAACCAAGCATGAAGATTTGGAGGGATGATTTAATTTTTTTTTTTTCTCTTTCTCTTCTTTTTCTCAGTCTCCAGACGTCTCTTCTTGGAGATGAAGAGACAATTACTTGTCTCTCTCTCCTTGTGTTTAACTTAGGTGGAAGACAGCTTTTAGCCCCTTTTTTTTTTTTTTACCTCCCTCTCACCATTCCTGTAACTTAGAATAGGATAAGTAAAATTTCTTTTCCTGCTTTTCTACCGTCATTGCATCTGGTCACTTTTCTCTTTTTTTTTTTTTTTTTTTTTTTTTTTTAACCTTATCCATTAAGCCATACTTGTGGATCATTAGATTAAAATCCATATAATCTTAACTCTTCATACTTGAAAATAATTATATTTTAATTTTTATCCTATTCAACAGTTATTTATAATATGTTATGATTCAACGTAGTAAATTTTACACTAAAAAATATATATATTTTAAAAACTATTCAAATAACTTTTGATATTTAAATATATATATATATTTAAACTGTTAAAACAATTTTACTTACTTTTTTTTAATCTGTTTTTATCGTTCAGAATTAAATTCTGACTATAGTCATTTGATTTAGAAATAATTATAAATTCCACTTCTTTACATAATAAAATTGTATAATGGACTTGGTATTCTTTATTAGGATATTTATGATCGCTTTTTATTTATTTATGATCTTTATGGAAATTTCCTAAATAATCAAATTTATTGCCTATTGAAAAATATAACTAATGGCATAGAGACATATTATATCATAAAATTACAAGGATTTACATCTTTACTACAGAAAAATCACGGTTTAATTTCTGTTCAACTCAGAAATTAATGCCGCGAATTTTTTTCAGTCGTTACAAGAGAAGCTAAGATTTTACGCTTAACTTGTGTGAGAATAAAATAAGATTTAGGGGTTTGTTTTCAGTCAACATTTGCTTTAAAGGAGCTGTATTTTGAGGAGTAAAAATGAAAATTTTTTAGTTGATTCTCCCATTGCATTGCCGCCACTTAAGGGAGGGAGTTTGTGTGAAAATTTTGTTAAACAAAGTGGAGACAATGGATCATTTTCACTTGTCTATTCTTTGTGTCATATTGCCAAAACAAGCCATACTATCTCTTACATGAGGTTGCATGCATGCATCACTTTATTTTTTTTTTCCTCATTTGTTCAAATTTCTTCTTGCTTTTGACCACAAAATCTGGATCCCCCTTTGGTTTTCTCATTTTTATTTTGTTTTTCTTTCTTTCAATTTTTCCACCATTGATCAAAGGTTGTCATCCTTATTCTCATCAATTAAATCTTCCATCACACCTAAGCTCTTATTAGTCACTTATCATCCAAAGCTTGGCCAACTTAAGATCCTTTAACGTAAAATCTACATCATTGATTTCATATATAAACACAATTCTTAATCAATCTTCCACCTTTGGATTTTTAAGAGTAAATCATAATTATTCATATTCTATTTATGTAACACATTAATTTTCTCAATCATACTCTTAAAACTTAAATATTGATCTGACCAAAATAAATATTAAGATCATCAAATTGACCTATTAATAAAAATCGGAATTCTTTCCCAAAAATTAACATTTATCCCTCTAATATGACATAATAAATTTTTATATAAATTTATATATCGCTCAACTCATAATCTATGTATTTATAATTTCTGATTTAAATAGAGAAACTCAACATTGATAGATCATCGATATCATCATATTGATGATACATATACAATTACTCATGATCTTGAATTTTAATATTTATCAAAATAATTCATTCGAAATATATTAATAAAGGAAATCTATGTAATAATTCATGAATCAAGTTTATGACTTTCTAGGACGTCACATACATATTAGATAATGCTTTCATACATTGCAATCGGTACGGACAGAGACAAGCTATGGATGACGAAACTCAGCCCTTCTAGGCTGATCAATCAGACAGGGTTTAGGCGGGTGAGGCTGAAGAAAATCCATGCCTGAGATTATCAGATCAATATAAAACAGATCAACAAGCTAAAATAACTCATCGACATCGAAAAGATTTCACAAGAATAATCTCGGGTATTATATTTCTTCGACAATAAATCTTACACTGATACATACAGCATGATTATCAGTATTAAGTTTCATGTATGAGTTTTGAGAAAAGAAAAACCACAGATCTATGATAAAGTCTGTAACATGGAATGAAGGGAAGACGATTTCTATGAATCCGAACTAGTGTGTCAAACTAGTGACGCTTAGCTTGGATCTTTCTAAACCGGGCAGGTCTTGGCAAGGTAATCACACCCTTCATAGACTTCCAACCCCGGTTGGTCCAGCTCATCTTCTTTAAAGCAAGCGCATCGCTTGCTCATTTTCCCAGTCAAAGCGATTTCTACGGGCCTCTGAACTAACCTCGGGTAGCCAACATCACACCAGACCTAACCAAAAAAAAAAAAAAAAAACAAAACAAAACAAAAGGAAAAACCTTGTGAGAACCGAAGTCACCGAAGTGCAACTTGATCAACAGTGGAAATCCTTACAAAACCTCCGCGGGCAGTTGACTCATAATTTTTAGAACATTTTCAATGTTTTCTATGACAAGGCAGACACGTAAATATCAAACTAGTGCTATGATTTTATTTTCTTCCTTAAAATTAATGCAAACATATACCTCCCCACCCTCATTTTGACTCCACCTAGAATTACAGCTTGGTAGCTTAGATTCTTCATTTTTCTGTTTCTCCAAAAGCTGTGTCCCTCTTGCTGCCTTTGCTTCGGCTCCTTTCAAATATTTTGTGGGATTTCCTTGGCTATCATAGTAACGACCCACTAGCTTGCCAACAAATCTACCAATTAGGAGTTAAGCATACTAATCATCAAACACTGTAGTCACTCAAAGAAAATTTCAAATACGCACTCGGCAAAGTGGAAAATTTCAAAAGAAAGGAGACTACTACTCACGTGTAACTTCTAAAGTAGAAATCCCGCCATTCAACAATGCTCTTAACCTGCACAAGAGAGAGAAATAGAGAGAGTAAATTAGCACCGAATGTTTCCCAAACAACCAACAGCATGATTAGGTTCAGGGTGGCAAAATGTAAATCACGACGAAGCATGAAACAAGGCACTCCTTGTAACCGGTTGCAAGTCAAAACAGTTCAAACTAGTCAACAGTGGCTTGGTTGCGCAGAACTTGGCATGCAGTAATGATTAAATGTGGCTGCCATCGCCATAGAAGGAGAAAATATGTGCTGCACGCAATCTTTATTAACATTCGGCAAGGCAAGTCATGCAAAGAAAAGAGGAGTTGCTGACTACTTGAGACAAATAATTGCATAGGACATTTAAGGCCAAAAATGGAAGCACAATTCAATGTTTTGAGTAATGGCACGCAGCCACAATTCATAACCTGTCAAGAATCCTTTCCTCCTTATACTCCATTTCTTTTTTACGCTTTCCTTTTTTCTCTTTTGGATAGGATGGTAAGGGAAGCGGGGTAACAGGAGCACTCAAGTCTCAACTTATGTGACTTTCCAAATGAAAAATGTGGAAGGGAAAAGGGGAACAGAGAAAACAAATTAAGGAGCAGGGGAAAAATCTATACCTCGGTGCTGGATAGACCACGTAATGAGTCTGTGAGTCCATCTCCTGCAATAGGAACAAAGAACATAATGAATGCTACTAAGAAAAAATTATTTCCAAATTGAAGGGGAAAGACTTGGTTCAGATTCTCTGATTTCCAAAGGAATATTAGTCTCGATATATGGTAATCAGAGAAAGACAAGGAAGTTCAATGATAAACAAAAGTTCATTTCCAACTCTCAGTTTCATCGAACATATATAGGACTGTATGAATGCTATAGACTTCAAGACTTGCGTCCTTGGGCATAAAAGGCAGTCGTAATTAACAACTAACAAGTTCTACCAACTAGCCTAACTAGCAAAGTCTCACAACATGATATCCCAACGATGGGAATTATGAAGTTCCAGAGGCATATGCCCACCCCGTTATCTCACACAACAAGCACAACAAGCTAGTGATGGAACAATCTCCCATCGATAAGCCTGAAGACTGTTTTATACTCCCAGCTTAATGAAAGATCGGAAATCAAAGAAGGAAAAAAACCTGTAAGACCTTGTTTTCATGATAAAAGTCATATTCTGCTAAAGCTTCTAGAAAATAATGACTCTTTACGATAATGCCAGGAAGCTTGAGGCAGCCTAAGCTTTTTAATTTCAGTACAACCTGGCAACTTTAAACTTATAACTACAGAGATAAGCATGTTGAACACTAAGACTTGAGAGATTTAGTTGACAAAATACATTCGCAAACATCAAACTTTGAGTCTAGTTACAATTTAATAAGAAAAATAATGACTGCCGTTATTACCTGTAAAGTTTCCTGAAACAAATGCGCGGGAAGCATCTCTAGATTATATCCAAAGAAGAAAACAATAATCAGTGTACGAGTCTATCGAATAACAAAGCACAAAAGTGCATAATCTATAATGTTGGAGAAATACGAACTATACTGATAAGTTTAGAGTTGTTCGTAAGAACCAGTAACTGACATATGGATTAATACTTTAACAAGGAATTTAGTATACACGTTAAGGACGTATATTTTGCGGGAAAAAGAATTGAGATCTTAAACCATGTAGAGCAAACTAGTAGCAAAACATAGGGAGGGAGTTAAGTAGAGCTAACCTTCCAGCAAAATGATTGTAACCACCTCCCTTGCCATAATGAGATTTCCCTTTCCTTACATCAAAGACAGACCTGATTCAACAAAATCTTAGCTACTTCATAAAATGTACCAAGACAAATTGCTGGTTGTTGATTTTCCAACTCCTTATCTGCTTTGAACTTCCGGTCTATATTTCTCTCATAAAAGGGTATTTCACAAATTTTCCCCTGAACTTTTCACGATTGGCAAGTCACCCACTAAAATTTTTAATTTTGGAAAATGATCTCAGAATTTAACAAAGTGTTGCAGATTGCGCCCAGAAACGATGACAATTGTCAAAATTTGAATGTCAAACACCCTTGTACATGCTAAATGAGCTCGTTCGAAGGAAGAGACTTAAATTTCATATGACAACCAAAGCGCATCATATCACGTGCAGAAGGGCGTTTTCTTTCAAATTTTAAGATCACCCATCAATCAGAGGACACTCTACAACATTAAAATTAAATTCAGGGGGTAATGGAAATCTGCCGAAGTTAAAAAGAAATCAGGGAGCAACTTGCCAATTCAATCAAATTTCGGGGAAAAAGCGCACAGAAAATCAATCAAAAGCATCAGCCTACACATAGACAAACTCACAAAGAGAGAGAGAGAGAGAGAGAGAGAGAGAGAGAGTACCCAAGAATTCCTAAAAGGATTGGCAATCCCTCGTCAGTCCCATTGTACAAAGCAAGTTCTTCAACACTGAACAATCTCTACCAAATGCAACGAACATTAGCTACTTTATATCCAATCAACATAAAACTTCATTTTTTAATGAATGGGTATATTTTTATTTTACTCCATTTGATCATCAAGATTCAGCAACCAAAAAAAAAATCAAAACTTCATTTTTTTTTCCTTTTTGATGGGTAATTATAATATTATTCCCAGAATTAACATCTATAATGAACTAAAATGAACTTAAAGAAGAATTATAACATCAAACCCATTAAAGTAATTTTCTTTTCCTGGCTCAGAAAGCTCTTTCTTCATCGAAAAGAAGAATTTCCAAAAGGTGAAATAAAAAATAATAATAATAATAGAACTGAAAAGGGAAGAGAGAGAGAGAGTTTTCTGACCTGTTGAGGAAAGGGTTTAAGGTAAAATGTGAGGAGGAAAGCGAAAACAGTAACAATAACTGCAATCAGTACGGAACAAGGCGTTACGAACCTCATTTACACTCTTCCACCCTCTGCCTTTGCATCTGCGTGAAGCAAAGTCAAAGTCTTCAAACGAGGTTTCTTATAATTCGCACTCTTCTTCGCCTTGTCCTTGTTTATTTATTTATTTAAGATTAAGAAAAATGAATTGTTGACTGCCAGCACCTTTCTTCGCAGCATGTATACGAGAGTGTCAATTGTTGCAAAAGAAAATCGTAAATCTATAAACTTTTTTATTTTATTTTTTGGTGTTCTAATGTTATTTTATTTATAAAAATAAACTTTTCCCTTAAAAACTAGTAGATTCCTTTTTTAAGTCACATAGATTAAATCGAATGGTGTAGATTTGCAACCGCCCTGAAGCCAGTGACCCATCCCCCACCATCGGACCCAACCTCGGCCCCGCACTCCCCGACCTCCAACACCCCTCCCCCCTCAGACTTCCCCAGCCAGCCTCCCGACCCCAGCCCTCCCGACGACACCCCCACCCCAAGTCCCCCCTCCCCCGGCACCCTACCCCAGGCCACCCTCCCCCGGCCTCCCCCCAACCCCCCTCCCTCGACCCCCCACACCCTCTCTCTTCCCCTATATCTCTTCTCTCTCTGTCTTCCCCTATCTTCTGGCCCCCGGCCGCCCCCCCCCCCCCCACCCCCCATCCCCCTCTTTCTCTTTTTCTCGCGTCGGGGTTGTGGGAAGCGCGGCTGCGGGTCGGGAAGAGAGAGAGAGGTGGGGGGGTCCTCATCGGGGGGGGGGGGGGGGTCGAAGGGTGCCGGGCTGGGGGGTAGGTGGGGAGGGGGGGTTGGGTCGGGGGAGGGGGGGCCTAGGGTGGAGGTGCCGGGGGAGGGGAGACCTGGGGTGGGGGGGGGGCGCCGGGGGGGCTGGGGCTGGGTCGCCGGCATCAGAGTGGTCGCTTGCGGCGGGAAGGCCACTGGTGACGAAGAAAACTTTGGGGTGAAAAGGGTAATATGAGATAAGGTATATGTTAATTATAGTACACCAATAATATTTTAACCGTTCAATTAAATTTCAACAGCTTAAAAAAACGCTTTACCTACTACCCTATTTTAATTGAGGAATTTAGAGGTAAATAGCTTTTTTAAAGAAATTTTTAACAAATGGTGAAAGTTTTTAAATATAGTTAAAAGACTTTTTTTGAATGGTCAATAAATTTTTTTTATATGGTTAATAAGTGATTGATGACATAGTAATGTTAATTTGGTGAATCAGTGATTAACAGTAGTCAATCATTGATTGACCATAACGTAAATCATCAATTCAAATCAATTATTAATTGATCAAATCTGAAAATATGACAAACAATCATTTTGCTAAATAAAAAAAAATTCGGTCATTTGTTACATTAGGTGACCAAATAGGCCATCCAACCTAATTTTCATTGATTGATTATGGTCAATTACTAATTAACCAAATCTGATTAAAAAAACAAAACAAAACAAAACAAAAACAAGAAGGTCATTTTACTAAATAAAGAAAAAGTTCAGCTACCTATTGAATTGGGTGATCAAAATAAAATCACCCTACCTAATTTTTCTAAATATATTTATAAGAATAAATAACATATTTTAAAAATATTTAAAGTAAAGATCTCTAAATAATAAATTTATAAGATAAATAAATTATTTACTTTAATAAATTTAAGGATTAGTTTTCCAAATGCCCCATAAATTATGTACCCTATTTCATTTTGTCACATATATTTTCAAAACTGATCATTATACCCCTTGAACTATATAAAATAACTCATTTTGCCCCTACGTGTACTTCCATTTATAAATTTAATGAAATTACTGACATAATATATATCAAAGAATTAATCAAATATTTTTTAAAAAATATAGACCTATATTTTGAAAATATATATATATATTAATAAAAAATAAATTAATCTTAATGAAAAATCAAATAAAAGTTTAAAACAGCTAAAAATGAACTATATATACACATATATATTTCACTTCCCCGTCCTTTTCCACTCTGTCTCTCCCCCTCGAATGTCCTCCAATGCACCTCATTTCGCGATCCAGCCACAGCCAACCACATGCATGACCCAGGCTCTGCCGCCCCCTCTCGGCACGATCCAACCTCCGCCGGCCCCTTCCCCATGATAACTAGCCTCTGCCACCCCCTAACCCTCACGATCTAGCCTCCGCCGCCCCATTCCCAACACAATCCAGCCTTCGGCACCCACCTCTTTGTGCGATCTAGCCTTTGCCACCAACTCCCAGTGCGATTTGGCCTTTGTTGCTACCCCGATCCAACCTTTTCCACAGTGGGTTCACCCTTTATGTTTTTGGGCATGGCTCTTTTTCTTATTATTTATTTTACAGATAAAAGAGAGTTTGGAAAAGTTTTCCTACATTTATTTTAGTTAATAATTGACATTATTTAGAGAATACTAAAATATTTAAAAATTTTCAAAATATGGGTTCACATTTTTAGAAAATATTTGATTAATTCTTTAATGAATGACACGTTAGTAATTTCGCTAAGTTTATAGGCAGAAGTGGACGGAGGGGCAAAATGAGTGGTTTTATAAAATTTAGGGGGCATGTTGACCGATTTTGAAAGTTCAAGAGATAAAGTGAAATAAGACACATAGTTCAAGGACATTCTTAAAATTAATTATAATTTAATATTTACTATTATTTATTTCAAATATTTTAACATAATATTATTTATGGGAGAGGCTGTGGTAGAGTCTCTCTCAGAGACCCTATCGGTAGAGCTCTTTTTTTAATCGTTAGATTTTAATCTAACGGTTGATATATCATTGTTATCATAGACCTTACCTCATATAAAATTTCTCACCCCAAGTCTTCTCCGCTGCCGGTGACCTGTCCACCATCGGCGACCGACCCCGGTGACCCACCCCGACGTCGGCGACCCACCCCGATACCGGCGACCCACCTCTGGTACTTTTCCGGCCATCGGTGCCGTATAAAATTTCTTTCTCTTTTCTTCTCTCTTCCCCTCTCTCTCTCTTCCCCACCTCGGCCCCCCAGCCCCGACGGCCCCGACCACCACAGCCCCACGCGACCCACCTCTGGCTGCCAGCGACCCCCCCTTTCTCTCTCTCTTCCCCTTTCTCTTCCCCTCTCTCTCTCTTCCCCACCCCGGCTGCCCCCAGTCCCCCCCTCCCCCCCCGCCCGCCGGCCCCTAGCTCGATGAGCCCCCCACCTCCGACATCCCCCTCCCCTGGCCTCCCCTATCCCCAGCCCCTCACCCCGCGCCCGAGCCCCCACCCCTCGCTCCTGGCCCCGCGCCCCTTCCCCTCGCCCCTCGCTCCGCGCCCCCGCCCCTCGCCCCTTCGCCCAATCTCGATATCGCAATTGGACGAAGGGGCGGGGGCGCGGGGCGAGAGGCAGGGGGTGGGGGGAGGCCAGGGGAGGGGGTGCCGGAGGTGGGGGCTCACCGGGCTGGGGGCCGGCGGGGGAGAGGGGGGGACTGGGGGCAACCGGGGTGGGGAAGAGAGAGAGAGGGGAAGAGTGAGAAGAGAAGAGAGAGAAATTGGTCGCCGGCGGCCGAAAAAAGTGTCAGAGGTGGGTCACCGGCGTCGATCGTCGGTGACGGAGAAGACTTGGGGTGGGAAAATTTATATGAGGTAAGGTCTATGATAACAATAATATACCTATAATATATCAACCATTCGATTAAAATCTAACGGTTAAAAAAAGAGATCTACCGATAGGATTTCTGGAAGAAGCTCTACCACAGCCTCTCCCATTATTTATTTAAATTTAGTTTTGTGAAAACTTTTTTTTTTTTTGTTTTTGAGGAAAAATCCGTAAGGGAGAAAACCCGTCTTGTCCCGTCAACTTAAACAGGCATGGGAGGGGCGGGGTTGGGGAGTATTTCTTCCGACGGGGTGGGTTGGCAAGAAAATCCCGCCTCATTGCGATCCTCAGGTAACCAAATATTTTCTATTAACTTCTTGAATGCCACGTGTCAATGTAAGAGTGGTTGAACGAGCAAGAAAACCATGAGAACGCTCACATTTGAACCCCACCAAGGAGCAAGAGCAATAATTAATGACAATAATAGCCTACATTTTCGACTATGGTCTAAAAATTCAATCTTTTGTCATTCCGAGGCGATTCACACAGATTTTTCTTCTCTTTCCCTCCCTGTTTAGGTACCTCCTCTTTTTCTTCGATTTTATTTTATTTTATTTCTATTTTTATTATGATTATCAACAATTTATCTTTTCTGTTTGTCCTTTCGATTTTCGATTTCGTGCCTTATTTATCTTCTTCTTCTTCTTCTTCTTCTTCTTCTTCTTTTTTGCCGTAATACGAGCTTGATTCGTAAATTTTCAATTTTTCTCTAAATTTTTCCCCTAGAATTGAAGTTTAATCTGGAGATTTTTTTTCAATAAAGCGCGATCTTTCGGCCAGAATTCGATCGGAATTGACGAAGTTTGTTGAAGTTTTATAACAATTTGGCTCCTTTAGGTTGCGGATTGTCGAAATTTTCCGGCTTTTGTTTGTTTTTGAGTTTCTGGGATTTGTAATGAGCTTGATTTTGGGTTTATGTTGGAATGGCGTTGTAGTGACAAGTTTAATAGACACAGATGGGTGTGAGACAGGCTTTAAAGAGCCTTGATGCGTTTCCCCGTGCTGAAGAGCACCTGTTGCAGAAGACACAATCCGGGGCACTTGGTAATTACGCCTTTCTTCACCCGAAACCTTCTCGTTTCGTCGTAAAATTTTGTAGTTTTATGTATAGTTTTGCATAAAGGGCTAGCTGAACGGGAAACATGAATTAAACACTTTGAATGACAATGCAGTTTTCTTTATTGCTATTATTATTTTGTGCATGTACATTAGCTTTCTATATGACAAAGTTGCATTCATGGTTTGAATTTTCTATATATTGTGGAGAAGATTCTTTGAGTGGAGATATTACGTTGTTGCACTCTTTAAAAGAAAAGTGAAAAATGAGTAAACGGGGAGATGAATGGTAGGGTTGTTAACTAATATCCTTTTTAAAACCGGCACGTATGATTTGTCATCCTTCTATCGGAAGGTAACAACTTCACTCACTTTCTATGTCAATTCGCATTTTAAGGTTGGAATAGGAGTTGAGGCCCTTGGCATTGTTCAGTGCAAGAATAACATCAACAATCAACACAACATTTCTCTTTTGAACAATGTTTAAAGCAATTTGTCCTTTACTTCATTTTCTGTTGATGTGTGTTTAGCCTTTGAGTGCGAAATCATGTGTGTGTTCGTTGGATAGACATAAATCATGTATTCTCGTGGAAAAAGAATATGTTTATTTTTTAAATTGAATTTGATGTGGTTAGTACTATTAATTAAGTAATAAATTTATTTATTTGTTTATTTATTTTTGCAGTCTCCATTGTTGGTCTGGCCATAATGGCTATGTTGTTCATGCATGAGCTGAGATATTATCTTACAACTTACACTGTCCATCAGGTTTGTGCTTTTTGTATGATCTGTTTTTTTTTCTACTTCTTACGTATAGTGGATTACTTATGACGAGTAGAAGTTTTTAGTGGGAGATTCCGAAATTTTGGACATAAGAATAGGAAGCTTATATGACTATTTGATAAATCAGGACTACATAGATAAAACTGTGGTTTGACGAGTTGTCTAACAATGAGCCTTATGCATTTGACAGATGTCTGTGGACTTGAAACGTGGTGAGACTCTGCCAATTCACATAAATATGACATTCCCTTCGTTACCATGTGATGGTTAGAACATTCCTTTCTTGCTTTGTTGGAGAAGTTTTTATGTTTTATACTTTTGCAGGTTTTTAATTGGTCCTTCCCTTTTTGTTTTTTGGTTGCAGTCTTAAGTGTTGATGCAATTGATATGTCTGGAAAGCATGAAGTGGATCTTGATACTAACATTTGGAAGGTGATAAACTTTCTTAATTCTCTGATAAGAACCAAGAACAGTCAAGAAAATATGTGGATTCTAACAAGCTAATTGAGAAGAATAATGGAGGATTTTCATATTGAAAACAAAGAACAATACAAGATAGATTCCCAGACATTCAAGAGGTCTGCCAGCTCTCCCAAGGGTTTCCCCAATTTCCCACTAATCAGTCCATACCCTTACTCTCTACCCATCCCCCTTTTATACTAAACTCACTACTAACAAACCCTACTAATTGGTTATGCTACTAATTACCTAACTAATATCCAAATCCTATCATTCTCTTATGTTTTTCTTGTCAAAGTTCATATATAGACATTAGTATGAACAAGTTATGCATGCTTGGCTAGCTGTGTGTTATACAAGAGATAGTAGGATGGACTTAGTTTCTTTTTTATCTTCCCCAAGTTGCTTTATTGTAGGAAAAGTTGGTTAGTTGAGTGTTTCCTTCATTGTGCTATTGTTTTTCTATGATTGTTAGTCAAAGATTAAAGCATTCTTGTATGTGGACTTCGGTACCCTTCTTAACTTACTTAGGTTAACTCGCACTTTAGCTTAATGAAGGCATCATCTTATAAGCAGCAGGAACTGATTCATGAATTGCTCTTGAAAACACAAAAAAGATGCAACATGTTTGAGACTTCTGTTGCTCGTTGCCTTTTTTGGAAAACCAGAACAATATACTAGATAAGTGGTCTTGGATGCCTGTAATTGATATCTCCTCTTGGTATTTATATTCATTACGTGTTAGACTCTGATTTAGATCTTATTGTGTGCTTGACTATGCTCATCCGCGACTCTTTGCTGGAAAATCCAAGCTTGGGAAAGTGTTTAGTGGAAAGTTTCTCATCATCTGCTTCACTATTTGATCCTGACAGGCTGACACTTCTATTAGAATCCTAGTTACAACTTACACGTGCTTAGTATGTGTAATTGATTCACATAAAAAGAAAGGAAACAAAATGTTTGTAACGTCTAATGGCTGTTGTAGAACTGGGCAAAGTTCATTGTGTATTCATAATGAGAATCAATTTTCATAACTAGCATCTTGTTTTCTCTCTTCCCTCCCCTTAACACCCTCTTATATTACACTAACCATTATATGCGGTCACTGCAGCTTCGCCTAAACAGTCATGGCCATATCATTGGCACTGAATATTTATCTGACCTTGTGGAAAAGGAACATGCAGCTCACAAGCATGGTAACCAAGTTTGTACCCTTTAAGAACTTGTTGATGTGCTCGAGTCAGTTATACTTGGGTTCTGGTTATTTTGATTAGCTATATAATCTTGTTGTTTCATATTTTTCTCATGAACTAATAAAACCATGCTACTCGAGAATTTGTTCACAATTTTCTTCATTTGTTTTGTATAATGATTGAAGCCAGTCATGCCTTTGCTATTTTACAAGATTCTCCTTATTCTTTGATTTTACTGTTGAAATATCAAATATCTGATAGAGATCCTTGGCCAGATGGTGATAAAGATCATCATGAGCACTCCCATGAAAATCATTTAGGAGGAGCCTTTGATCAGGCTGCTGAAGATATGATAAAAAAGGTGAAGCAAGCATTGTCAAATGGAGAAGGATGCCGGGTATTTCATTATGGAGCTCTCTGCTTGTTATGTTAAAGGTCTTTTTGAACTTTTAAATTCCTGCTAAAACTGAAAATTTTTTTTACTTGCAGGTTTATGGGGTTTTAGACGTCCAGCGGGTTGCTGGGAACTTCCATATTTCTGTTCACGGATTAAATATTTATGTTGCCCAAATGGTTGGTGTATTTTTTTTTTTTTTTTTAACTTTATCTGCTTCCTCCTCCTCCTTTTATTTGCCCCCTCTGTTTCAAATGGCGTTTTCTTTTGCCCTTATGTGCAGATTTTCGGAGGATCTAAGCATGTGAATGTCAGTCATATAATTCATGATTTGTCTTTTGGCCCAAAATATCCTGGAATTCACAACCCACTTGATGGGACAGAGAGAATTCTGCATGACACGAGTGGAGTATTTAAATATTATGTAAAGGTTTGAATTCATGGATCTTTCTTCTTTAAAATTTTGGGTTTAGTCTTTAACTGAGGTATATTGTATTATGCATGACTATGCAGAATTGGCTGTGTGAGGGTTTAATTCTCTCGGTTCGGAGTTTAATTATTTCTGAGGATTTTGAATTTCTTACTCTAGATAAGTTTTTATCTGTAGATTAATGCTGTTTATATTTCTGGTGCCAAATTTAGTTGAGGCATGAAAATTACACGTTGATTTTGAGATGCCAATATGGAAACTTTTTACTCCAAACATTTTTGCTGATGTGGAAATATTCTGGGTAACTTGTTTTCCTGTTTTTGTCATATCTTTATGTACTCCTTGTCCTATAACATAATTTTCTATATACTTCTTCTGATAGTATTTGTTTTCTGTTCAAAATATGTGATTGACATATTGGCTGGCTACCTATAGCAATAGACAACGTTACACGCAAAGAAAGGTGTTTCAATAAAATCTTTACAACACCTAAAAAAAAAAAAAGAGAGAGAGAAAAGAAAAGAAAGGAAACTGTCTGATTGTTTTAAATTCAAGTAGACATTTCTTGGAAATTTCCTTTCAAACGTATTTTTTCTAGACAGCTTGTATACAAATTCTATTCTTTTAAGATCATGATGATTCACGTATGTTATTGCAAGTAAGTTTTTTTTTTTTTTTTAATTGAGGATATGTAAGTTGTTTTCCTTTCCCATTTGCAGATCGTTCCAACTGAATATAAGTATATTTGGAAAGAGGTCTTGCCAACTAATCAGTTCTCTGTCACAGAGTATTTCTCACCGATGAAAGACTTTGATAGGTCATGGCCAGGTTGGTTGTTGTTATACTTATTTAACTTTGCCTTTTAGATTGGTTCTTGGCACCAATTAGCTGCCCTGGTTGTTCTATTCGCAGCTGTATACTTCTTGTATGATCTCTCACCTATTACTGTGACCATCAAGGAAGAACGCCGCAGTTTTCTCCATTTCATAACTCGGCTTTGTGCAGTTTTGGGTGGAACCTTTGCTTTGACAGGTTTGTCTGTTACACTAACTCTGTACCTTTTGCATAAATCAGTATGGTTGCGATGGAAAATAGGATTCTCCAGATTATGAAAGAAGTTTGTGAATTCTTTTATCCAATCTTTCCATTTAAATATTTATGGGAACGTATGGGAACTTCAGTGACGCTGTAAGTTAATAAAAGATTATGTTATAACTTGGCTTCATGAGGAACTACTCTAGAAAGTTCTTTTATTGTTGTTTTTATCATTATTATAATTTAGAAATGTTTATGTGTTACTTTTACAAACAGATCGCGATTCAGCTGTTCGGTTGATTATAGTCTAATCAAACTGGCCAGTGTAAAATTGCAATAGGGAAGGCGTTATACGATTTCTTTATCTCATTGGTTTTGGATATATATTTACTTTTAATCTCGCATCAACAGGAATGTTGGATCGTTGGATGTTTAGGCTTGTTGAGGCACTGACTAAACCAAAGGCAAGAAGTGTATTGCGATAGACCTGAGAACTCTTTGGATCATCGTTGATTCACGCGTGTCTTTGAGGAGCTATTGAAGACCAATGTAACAAGTGAAGATGGTTGGAAAATTCGGGGACAAGTCAAGCACACAACACTGAGTCCTGTAATCTTTTGGTGACCACTCTTCGAAGTCGCGTTGTCATCTCTGTTATATCTTGTGTTATTCGGATTCCAATAGCTTGAACAAGAGTGTTGAAGTAGAAGGTTGTCGTAGACTATTGGCATTATACTTGACGGGATTCACAGGGGACTCCTAAATTTTGATTCATTTTGATCTAGATAGATGTTAGTTCCATTGTTCCGAGCTCGTGCTTGTCAATTTTCTTGATCATCTGGAATATGAAAGAATGAATGTTCGATTAAGTTAATAGAAATAAAGAAGCCCTTGATGAAGTTTTGAATGCCCATTTTTAATGGGATTGTGTTTTCACAAGCACCAATATGCACTTGTTCACATAAAAGGTGTGTTTTAAAAAATGTAAAACATTAAAAACCAATAAATATTGTATTATAGTGAAAAATATTTTAATTAAATGGGACATTCAAACGTATGTGACCTTATAATTTGACCAACGCTGATATAATGTGAGCGGCTAGGATCCGCAAAATTACTCTTGTTTTGACCGAGAAAGATTGTGCTTCTGAAAAGACTGTTTAGTTAATAGAACCTGACTGGTTCTAGCATTGCCTTTTACTCCCGATAAAACTTTGAAAGAGTTTAATAGATGTTGTTATTTCGTTGTATGTAAACATTACATAGTTATTGGTTTTCAAGTTCTTATGACTTCTGAAATAGACGGAATATAATGGTTTGGCCGAATGATCCACCACTCCCAAACAACTTATCATTCAACGGTTGTTTTTAGCTCTTTAACATGAAATATATATAAAACCAGAGAGCTAGGAATTCAATTGTTGAGGACCACACGACAAGGCAGAGGTATAAGGCACCGTTTCACTATCAATAGAATGGTTCAACAATAAATATGCGTCTATTTCTATACTCAATAATCTCAATTAGAGATCTTATCTAACTAACTTAAAAGCTTAAACAGCAACACTTCCCCTTCACATGTGAGCATAGACGAATGTAAATATCCAACTTGTGCCTGACATTAACAAAGAAAACAATAGAGACACAATGTGAAATTTTTTTAAAAAATATTACTCTGATATCACGCTAACCTCTAATTCATTATTAACAACTTTGAGTTGAATTGACCAATAATATATTATTCTAACAACTTTGAGTAGGATTGAGAAAGTCCCTTTATATTTGTGAAGTCTGAGATCTTTTTTTTTTTGGCAAACAAAAAGAAAAAGAAAAAACAAAGACATTGTCATTCTAACCCTAGAAATTATATTTTTCTTAATTTTTCTTTATTATTATTATTATTTTTTTTTACACACAAGACCACCCTAGTAATTTTTTTGAACGATACGACTTTTTGTCGCTATTATTGTTGTTGTTTTTAAACTCAGGGACAGGAAACTTAATTTAGACCTTGATGTTGGAGGTAGGTATTGAATTAATATTAGATTAAAGTACTTGAATTTTTTTTTATTTTTATATACTATAAATTAAACGCGTCCTTGACAAATAGCCAACCATACACAATTCTAAGGGCCACTTCGATAGTTCAACGAGATTAGCTTCAGTTTATCGCAAAAAGAGAGACAAACGAACGCAACAAGATTCAATGCTGATGAAGATGGAAAAAGACGAGCAACTCTCCTTAAAAGAGTGCACATGGTTAGGACGAGGGGAGAACGAATTCCGGTTTCCTTTGACGCGAAAGGGCAACCAGTAGGCAAGGGAGGTGATGAATTACAGAGTTGGGTTGGAGTGCTTGCTCGGGAGCACATTCCCATTTGGATTGCTGACTTCAGAAGTGCTGATTTGGAAACGAGGAAAGAACGAGTGTGGTTGGAAGTAGTCACTTCATTCACTGTTGATGAATCGCACAAAAAACAGGTTTTGAAGTCATGTGGGGAGTCGGCGAAGGGTTTCAGATATAATCTGTACCAAGCCTTTGTTAGGGATCATATCCACGAAGAAACGGTTTGGCAACGACCGGCTAAAGTGGTTTGAAATTACCCAACCATCAGCCAGGACGATTGGGAAAGGTTTATTACGTATCGACAGACGGCTGATTTCAAGCGGCTTTCCCAACAAGGAACTGAGATCAGGAAAAAGAGCAAATACGGATCTACGACAGGCCGTGACGGATATAGGAAATGTGATCAAGAAATCGTACGTTAATTACTTTGCCAAACAACTTCAACTCAATAATTGGTTAATTCACATTACGTGTTTTATGTATGTTTCTTATGTTTAATTGCTAAACTGCAGTTCGAGAAGACGGGGGAATATGCTGCCCGACATTTTATTTGGCGGGACACGCGTCTCAAACCCGATGGACAGTACAAGAATCCGTCGGTTAAAATTATTGGCGAAACAATAGTAAGTATACGAAATGTTTTTGATATTCGGCTACGATTGTCTCCATTATGTTTACGGGCTCAATAACATATTGTGTATTTGTTATAGGACGATTTAACACAACAACAGACGCAAGGCAGCTTCGAATCCGTGGGTACGGAGGATATTTTGACCAAGTCTTTGGGCAATGCCGAGCATTCCGGTCGTATTCGTGGGCAGTCAAAATTTGTCACGCAGACGCAATACTACAATGCCATGAATATATCGAGGGAGAATCCTGAAGTCTCCTACATGAAACGACAGTTGGCTGCCTTGGAAAGAACGGTGCAGGAACTTTGTGCAAAGCACGGTATCAACCGTGAGACGATGGCTGATAAAGCATCCGAACCTGCTGTTGATCAACACAACAGTGTCAAGGCTAGTTGCACCGTCAATGAGAATGAAGCTGGCCCGTCGGATCAGCAGCCCATGCCTAATGAAAGTAAGGAATGCTAGCTTTTCTTGACTGATGTCATTAATGGTGGAGAAGTTCCGGTTGCAATTGGCAGGGCATACATGGACTGTGTTCCAACCGACACAGTCCATGGGATTCCATTAGGCGAGGGGAATGTGCGTGTGACAATCAGCGTCCCAAAAATTAAACGTGCACTCCTTCCGATTCCGACGGATGAAGCCACCTATATTGAAGAGGCCATCGGGGGGTTTGTTGCGTGGCCCAAAAAAAAAAACATCGTCCTGCAAAGCAGTTTAAGCCAGACCAGCCGAGGTCCCAGTCAAGCTCCCGAGCCAAGTGCTAAGCGAACCAAATTTATAAAGAAGAGAGCCGGGAGGAAGAAACCACACTCAGAACCGGAGGTACAACAGCAAACCGGTGAAGAAGAACTGAGGTTTGACTTTGATACCATTCCGGTTGATATGAGACGGTTGGCGAACTACGCACAACGGTGCTTGACTAACGGTACCCAGATCGCGTGCCCACAACAACAGTCTGTCAATGCTGATGACATGCCCATATATATTGGGTATGAAGATGTATACCATTTCATTTCTTTTCAAGAAATTAGTACAAGCAGTATAATGGTTTACATCAGGTAATGTCATTTTTCTTGTTCCAATTAGTACCGTGATACTGTATTACAATTATCTTCGGGTTGCAAGTTTGACTTAATTATTTTTTAGCTATCTAGCGGATTGTTGTGCAAAAGCCAGAATGGAGCAGTGTTACGACTTTGTTTCTCCATTCCTTGTCTCGCCAGTGCAACAAAATGTAGATCGCGTAGCGTACATTAGAGAGAGAGCCGACAATATCATCCGGATCATAACAAACACACCAAGGGGAAGGCTTGTTCTCATGCCATATAACAGCGGCCAACATTGGATATTGGCTGTTATTAATCCGTGGGATGACTCGGTCCTCTATTTTAATCCTCTTGGAAACGATCCGGGTGAAGATTTTCAACAACTAATTACGTTGTAAGTATTCTTTGATGTTGGTATTAATGATTAGATTGATATTCTTGTTGTTGTAGTTCTGGATGTATTGATATTTGTTAAATTGTTAGGGCACTAAACGATTGGAAGTTGCTGGTGGGACGAGGAATAATAAAGCGACGCAACATACAGACGTTGATTCAGACTGCTCGCTGTCCAATACAACAAGGAAATGTGCAATGCGGCTACTTTGTATTGGGGTTCATGCGAAAAATATGCTTGACCGTCGATGGCCTTGCCCTACTTCAAAAGAAGACGTCTTATACCGAAGCTGATTTGAATTTGGTTAGGCAGGAGTGGACTAAATATGTCATGCGCTTCATACAATAGATTCCACATTAGCATGCTGTTGAATTTTGTATAGGCACTATATTTAATTTTTTTGTACATTGTGACATTTTATTTAAGATATCAGTTTTGTTATTTTTTTTCTTGGCTGTGTAATTAATCCGTGGGATGAATGAATGAACTGGTATTCAAAATGAACGATTTGTAATTTGTTTTGTTCACTTGACAACATACCACGACGGTTTTCAACAGAAACCGTCGTGGAATTATAAATAACACGACGGTTTAGAAAAGCACCGTCGTGGTACATAACCTACCACGACGGTTAAATATATAAACCGTCGTGGTAGATCAATATACCACGACGGTTTTGTTATGCAATAAAGCCACCGTCGTTGTAAGGAGAACTACCACGACCGATTTGTAATTTGTTTTGTTCACTTGACAACATACCACGACGGTTTTCAACAGAAACCGTCGTGGAATTATAAATAACACGACGGTTTAGGAAAACACCGTCGTGGTAAATAACCTACCACGACGGTTATATATTAAACCGTCGTGGTAGACCAATATACCACGACGGTTTTGTTATACAATAAAGCCACCGTCGTTGTAAGGAGAACTACCACGACGGTGGATCACATAAACCGTCGTGGTAGATTGGTCTAACCAAGATGGTTTCTAACTAATCACCGTCGTGGTATACTGAATACCACGACGGTGACTTGATAAAACCCTTCGTCGTAGACGAATCAACCACGACGGTGGCTCTTAAGAACCGTCGTGGTATATTCAATTCCACGACGGTTTTTTCCATCAAAAACCGTCGTGGTATGGTTCTAAATTATCCATTTTTTGGCCCTATTTTACCTATTCTACGACGGGAAAAAGACCGTCGTGGAATATTAAAAGATTCCACGACTCTGGATTCCACGACGGTTGGAGAACCGTCGTGGATTTCTTCCACGACGGTTTTTCCGTCGTGGAATCTACATTCTGTAGTAGTGAACAAAACAATTCGCATATCTCAAGTGAAAAATTGAAAAGTGTTTGCTTGTCCTTTGTTTTTTTTTTTTTTTTTGAAATTCATATTATTATGCTACCAATATGTCATAGTGAAATGGCAATTTGTGACTCTTAACAGAAAATATAGAACTTAAATCTCCAATCAACAAATTTTTTTTAAAAAAATATACCTGACACGAACATGACATCTCCCATGATCTCACTAGATGACACACACATATATATATCATGGTAATAATCGAAATAAATCATAATTACTTCAATCATTAAATGCTTTGCCTTTTCATTGGAGGAAAAAAAAAATAGGAGAGTGAGAGGGTGATCATGAGAAAGCCTTCTAGTATTGATTTGTGAAGCTCTGAAAACTAATTTGTTAAGTTTTGTTAAATTAGATATTTTTTTGTCAGACATTAAAGACGAGTTTGAAGATGAAGATTTTAATCGTCATGACCATCACCATCTTTCTTTTTGGAATTGCATAACCTCCCGTATACTCGTTAGTGCTTTTTTTTTTTTTTTTTGGCCCCTTTAATCGGTCCGTCCATTATTTTTGTTAGCTTTCATGAATATGTCTAGTAGTATTCTTTCTATATAGTACATATATATATATATAGATAACATGTGGATCAATTCCAACGAGCCTTTCAAAGTAGTATAATACACGTGTTTTGTTTTGTTTTGCTTTGTTTTGTTTTGTTTTTTTTTTTTTTTGGATAAAGAAAGTGTTGTTAGTTTAATCTCAGATTTTTTTTTTTTTGCCCCCTCAACTTCGTGGGGTTTAACATCTGATAATTTTGTAGGCAAAAAACATATCATAATTTTTAAGATTATATTTCACATTTGTATTTTTTTAAATCCAAACTTTGACGATCATTTCCTTTTTGTTTTGTTATAAATTTTAAGAACTCTTACTTTGACCAGTAAATTTTGAATATCTAGTCCCATTAATCCCTTGTATTAGAATTTTTATTAAAAAAAAAAAAAGATTCTGGGGTATGGCCAGCGGTATTTTTCTATTTGTATTTTTGAACGAAAATTAATTATGCCAGAAAGGGTAAGTGAGGTTAATTCTTTTTTCCTTGTCTTTTCTAATAAAAATTTTGATAGATGGGGGATAAGTATGATTAATTCCAGACGCAAAAGATAGAACTGAGAATTTTCGAAATTCAATAAACAAAGCGAGAAATATATATACTAAAGTTAGGACCGCACGAGTGAGATTGATTATTCTCCCCCCCCCCCCCATCTTCATGGGGTTTTAGCATGGGACAATTCTAACATACCTAAAATCTTCTTCTTTTTATTTTCATATATCCATGAAAGCATCTGCCTGCTTTGGCTATGAGAACCGTGGTCTCCATGTCGCTGCCGGAGGCAAAGAACTATGGACCAGTGTCAAAAACTACTGCAGAAAATTATTATATACAATAAAATGCGTTGGCGCTGCAAATCTTGCACCAAAAGCTTGCAGGGATGGGGATGCATATGTCATCATCGAAATCGTTGATTACCACCCGAGTTGCATTTCAACCATTAATCTTTCTCGAGACGCTTATTCTCCCTAATTGCAGATCCTGATGCAGGAAAAATTAGGGTTCATTAGTTAGTATTTGTTTAACGTCCTCTATGTGCATGCATGCATCGTATGCATTATATATATGTTCCTCCTAAACTTTTCGTAGTTTCTCACTTTAGTACCATACCTCTTTTTTCTTAACAATTTAGTTCATGAGTTTTTGCAAAAAGATTAGATAGTAATTCTATTCTACTTGTTAATGAGACACATATTTTAGGGAAATTTTGCGACTGACTAATAATTATTAGGGTTTGACGTGTCAAATTACAAAAAATTAAGGGGGCCACAAGGGCTAAAAATGATTATTGTTATAATCTACCTATTATTTTTTAATTTAAGGACAAAGTTGTAAAAATAAATAATTATAGTGTACCAAAGTGTCAAAACATGAGAAGACAGACGCATCATTATTTTTTGGGTTAAATGCAAGAATGCCGTAAATTAATTTGACACCTCCTTATATTTATACTCAGCATAATATTAAAATTGATAATTTTATTATTTCATAATATTAAAATTATCAACATTAATGTTAAAGTGAGCAAAATTATAAGTAAGTACTCAAAACATGACTTTCCAGATAATTTTCTCTTTTTTCTTATTTTTAAGAGAAATAACATAGTTACAATAAGTAAATAAATTATTTATCTAATAAATCTATAATTTACTGATATTTACTCTAACGACTTTTAAAACCAACTAATTACTTCAATTTTTTTTGTAAAAATAGTATTTACTTCTTTCTCCCTTCTTTTAGACATTTTTTTCAAGTGTTTTTGGGATTACAGAAAATTAAAACTGATGTCGCTCATGATTTTCTTTAATTTTATTTGTTTGGTTTTGTTTTCCACTTTTGCTCTTAAACAGTGTTCTGCAAAACTAGATGTTGAAGACAAGACATGGTGAATTTGATTGTCAGAAATGTTTGTTTGAACTTCGAAGATATATAGAGAAGAATTGTGAAGTTAAGTTGGTGTCGTATGGTTGGAGGTGGTATCCTCTGTTGCCACTACTAGTTTGGCCCTTTTATTTTGGCCATTTTTTGAATAATTACCTTTTCTTAGCGCTCACCAAAAAAAAAAAAAAAAAAAAAGAGAGAGAGAGAAAACACAAACAAATTCTTTTGCCTTTTTTTTTTCCCTCTCTTTTTATGCGTGCCACTATTTGCTCTGCAATGGAAGATGCATCAAAAAAAAAATTAGAGCATTACAAGGCCAAAACATATGTCAAAACAAAATTTTTGACATATGGAGAGGGAAAACTATATTTTATACTAACTTCACACTTGCTATGTTCAACGGTACATTTGGCATTAAGTATAGCGTATTAGCATTTCCCCTTTTTCTTTTCTTTTTTTTTTTTTTTTGACATCTGGTTTACTTTTGGTTGATGTGCTTTTTTTTTTTTTTTTGGAAGGGATTGCGGTCAAGCTCTTTTTTTAAAAAGCACTATCCATAATTATTAATACAAGGACCATCCAGATTTGAATCAGAGTTAGGATAGATGAGTTGCATAAAATCCTAAAGTGCACACTACCATAAGCTAACCAATTCTTGTCATGTTTGTTTTCTATTTTTTTTTTTTTTGTATGTGGCTAGGTCCCACATATTAAATATTTTAAAAATAAGTACATCCAGACCTTGCTACAGAGGTTATCTTAGGTTGTTAACTTTTCGGGCCAGCTAAAAAGCTGTTTTGTTTTGTTTTGTTTTTTCACCCACCCCAAACCCCCACCAAACCCAACCCCCCCCCCCCCCCCCCCCCCCCCCCCCTTCATATGGAGAACCTTCAAACAATCCAAGGAACCAGAATCGAAAGGCAAACTTTGCAGCTCATAATCTTGCAAAGTGGTCTCAAATTTTGAATAGAGTTGGTGTTCTGGATTCGGCTTCTATCACTGTGTTTGTTTTTGAGAATGAGACAAAGTGGTTTCTCATTTATTCCTTTAGAGGCCTCTCTCCTTTCTTTAGTTTTCCTCAGTTTCGTTTTGTTAGTCTTTTCGCTTTTCGGTTGGTGTCTTTGTCCTTGTTGTTCGTTCCTTTTGTAGTTTCCTGTTTTTGAATGAAATTCCCAAAAAAAAAAAAAAAAACAGAAAGCCATTCCCACTTTTTTCTCTGTTGTTTTTTTAGCTTCACATCCTTTGCTATTCTCTATTTGATTTCGACATCTCTGTATCAAAATTCAAATGAAAAGTACGTTCACCCATAAATATCATCCTTTTTTGTTAAGTCGTTGGTGCATTCAAGTTTCAGGCAAAACATAAAAAGCAACTGTAGAAAAGTTTCAAAAATCCCAAAACCAAAAATGGGTCTCTATAGATCCGGATTCAATAACAAGGAAAAAAAAAAAGGAAAGAAAAAATGAAAATGGAAGAGATTGCAATTCGTAATGAACTTAAGATCTAAAATGAAAGATCCTTTTATCCTTTCATCTGATCTTCAATCCCTTTTTCCTTTTTTTTCCAATTGAACAGAGAGAGAGAGAGAAGAAGAAGAAGAAGAAGAAGAATAAGAAGAAACTCAACATCCATGAATGACTTCAAGGAGCTTCTTGCCACGGATTTGAAGTTGAAGCCTTTCAAAACAAACTTTTGATATCAGATCTTAGGGTCTGTTTGGCGCACCAGTTAGAGTTAAGATTTTTAAGTTCAATTTGAGTTGAGATAAGTTGAGTTTAAATGGTAGGTGTTTGGCAAAAAGTTTGAGTTGAAAAGTTTAAGTTGAGTTGAGTGTTTGGTGGAAAAGTTTAAGTTGAGTGGAAATTTAAAAAAACAAGGGCCTTGTTTGGCTGTTACTATTTGTGGTGGGAATCAATTTTTTGGATTTTTTTTAGGCTGATATCGTATGTTTTAGTAAATAAAATTAGTATAACCTGACTTATGCCAAAATAATAAGGTTGAACTTGAAAATTTGAGAATGCGAAATATTTGCCATTACTATTTGTTTGTAATATTATACCCCAACAACAAGTACATTGTTTGTAATGTCAAAATCATCAATATACCATACTTGTTACGCACAAAATTCTGACTCTAGCGGCGAAGATAGAAGAGTTGGTTACGTTCACGCGGTTCTATACCATGGATATGATTGGTATCGTTCCCACATAACATCCGCAATTCTTTCTCTCATCTGATTCATTGCTCCTGTACTCGATCCATGTTGGGTCGTTGTTGTGGTGGGCATATTATCTTCTACCCCATCGTCCAATACGTAATCCGCGTTAACGTCATCGTTCCCACGGACAGGCACACAATCAGCTCCATACTCTTCTAGTACTGGATCCCCAACCTGCACCATCCTTATGAAATTATGTATAACCGCACACGCCACCGGAATCATGACTTGTTTCTCCATCGGATAGCTGTTGATGCCTTTAAGTATTTTAAACCTTGCCTTCCAGACACCAAATGTTCGTTCAATGCAATTCCGAAGCGAAGAATGGTGTAGTTAAACACCTCCCTGCGATTGCCTAGCCCATCACGACGTCGTCGATATTCCGGTAAGTGATACGTCTCCCGCCTAAATGGGCTTAGGAAACCATCCTTATTGGCGTAGCCGGAATCTGCTAAGTAAAATTTCCCTGCAACATAAACGTCACAATATAAGACGAAAACCAATAATTTTAACCCCAAAACCGTAAATGTAAATAATACATTATTTTAACAATTGACGCTTACCAGGCGGGGGTACTGGGAAACCATGGAATGCTATTGCATCGTCCAACATTCTGGCATCATGGCATGATCCCTCATATCCCGCCAACATGTATGTGAATTTCATGTCAAAGGAACATGCCGCCAAAATATTCTGCGAGTGAAACCCTTTTCGATTAATCCAACCATCAGCATTCTCGCGCTTAGGGACACAGGGGACGTGTGTCCCATCAATAGCACCAATACAACCCTGCACAATGCATTAGCTTATTCACTTTGCGGACCTTTATTACGAGTCAGATGAAATTGTTAAGCGATAAAAATTCATATTAGGGATTAAGGAATGCGTACATCAAACCATGGCCGATATTTGCCCGCGTGCTCATTTACCAAATTTTGGACCACCATGTAGTCAGGTGGTCGGATGAATTCGTCCTTCAACGCACAAATAACCTTCAACACTTGAAAGAACCAACGTGAGGTTGTTTCTTTAGAATGCTGGAATAAATACGAAACGTGACAGTTTGTCGCTCCTCGCGCACAAATAGCCAGGAAAATAAATAACTGCTCGTTAACATTCATGTGGTTCGTCGGCTTCAACATTTCCCGGCTACCTAATAGGTTACTTAGTACTCTGAAGGTCGATGATTTCATACTGATCAATCCTTGAATGACGTCATCGTGGCCATTTAAGATCTCCTCCACACGCATGCTGCCAGTTAGGATTGAATTATGCATTGGTTGTGGGACTCGTCGCCTATGGCGGCGACTATTTGCAACTGCCACCACTGCTAGTGCAAGAATGTCGTCGTCGTTGCGTTGTTCGCTAGCTGCGGGTTGGGCGTCATCTTCGGGGTCATGTGCCGAACCGAACCTGTTCATTTCAGTCTTTTGTCGTCGTTGGAAACTTCACTTTTTTACCTGTTGTAGATTAAATTTGGAAATATAAAATTAACTTAGTCACAATCGTTTACATTTAACCCTCGCATTCTTCAATACTTTTCTCGGCCCTTATTTAGATCTGTTTAAATAAATAAATAAATTGGATTACCAAGATGTTTGAAACGTATCAACTTAAAACATTTAACATGGTCGATCTTGGTTGCTGACATAGGAAAAAGTTGGACATTCAACACGATCATGGACATTAAAACACAAACAGTAATACTTTGACGTAAATACGATCCAAATTCCTCCAAATTCTTATAAATACAACTCGAACAATAAAACACCAAATTCTTATAAATACAAGACGTAAATACGATCCAAATGGCATAACAGTAAAACATTAAATGTCAATGTTTGTCGTACTAAAACTAAAACAAGGAAAAAACAAATCTCTAACGTAAAAGTCAACATGGCGGTGGCATCTGGGAGGCAACAACAGAGTCAATGATGCCCCTTCGGTCGTCGTCATCAAGCAGACAGAAAGGTCGCTGAAGCCGCTCATGCGAATCGAAGTAGTGCCACATTATGGTTCTCTGAACTTGTGGAATACCCATCTCCTTCATGATATTCATGCAGTCCAATATGTGATCTTTCTGGCTGTTTTGGTCACTACTATTCGCCAATTGCGAGCGGCCGTGGAAATGGTTAACAATTTCCTGCATGGCCGAGAATGTCATCTCATCCGTCGCGTCACGTTGCTTCCGCTTCCCAGTACTCCCCCGTGACCGCGATGGACCGCATTCCGCATTCCCACCTCGCGTGTTAGCCCGGCTTTGTGGACCTATTGTCGGAGTAATTTCCTCCTCTAAGACCGGATGTGTTGCAGACTGGTCCATGGAGAAATCAAATTCGTACGGTGACGCACTTCCTCCTCCCATTGACACAGATCCGAATCCCGAGGCACCTGCTGCATGGTTTTTTTCAAAAACATTGAAATACAATGCCTTATTGCGAAGTCCCTCGTAGCGGAGATGGGTACACTCCTTGTTATCCTGAAAAATGGCCAAACGATAAACATTTTAATGTTCCGGATGTATTGGTCAACGAAAACAATATTATAAATTTTAACGCTAAAAAGTTTTAATACTTTGAGGAAGCTACGCCATGTTTCATCCGAGCAAACAACTGTATCCGTGTTCGGATTATAACCAAGGCCGGTTTGTACTTGCAACACCTTCCAACCCCTATATATTTTCCTCATGCGTTCTTTTTTGGTTGACAACGTTGATCCGAAAGCTGGAACCCCGCCGAAACGAGTATTAAACTCATTGGCCCATAACTCAAGGATGCTACTAGTTGGTTGCTTCCCGCCAGTTGAGGACAAGTAGTCATCCAGTTTTCAAGGAATAATTTTTCCTTCGCCTGATCCCAAACGTAGGAGTCACCGGATGCTTTGCGGGGCATTTCCTTCAGGAATCACAAATTATAATATGAATTTGTGGTAAGGAATGCAACGAATGGAACGTAAGGTTGGCTCAGATTAAATTGATCGTCATTTCTCATATGAGGCATGACACTGACCCGATACCATGGCAACAACCCTAGTGTCGTTCACTGGTTACTACCTAAATGGCATTAGGTTATTGACGCACCAGTCATATGAACGTACAATATATGCACAATGGGCAATTATCATCATAGCCAGATGGATGGGGAAATGGTTAACAAACCCAAACGAGTTAAAAAGCCGTAGGGCATCTGCACAAATAGTGAAATGACCACAACGCAAAAAAAAAAACAGGGAAATTAAAAATTGGGTTCATTAAATGTCAATCTTGGTGATTTTTGCCAAAAAAACAGGGCCAAAACAGCACAATGTGTTCAAAACCAGCAGGGATCAGCAATTGGCACCTCAAACAGGTGCTAATCAAAGTCTCCAAACCACGAACAACAAAAAAAAACCAGCAAATTAAAATTTAGGTTCTTTAACCAAAAAACTTGGTGTTTTTTGCCAAAAAACAGGGCCGAACAGCACGTTGGGAGCAAAACCACATAGCATCAGCAATTGGCACCTCAAACACGTGGTACTCAACGTTTCCAAACCACAAACAACATCAAAAAACCAGCAAAACACATTTTGGGTTGCTTAACTGTCGAAATTGGTGATTTTTGCCAATTTATAGGGCCAAAACAGCACAATGGGAGCAAAACCAGCAGGGATCAGCATTTGGGACCTCAAACACGTGGTACTCAACGTTTCCAAACCACAAACAACATCAAAAAACCAGCAAAACATCTTTTGGGTTCTTTAACTGTCGAAATTGGTGATTTTTGCCAAAAAATAGGGCCAAAACAGCACAATGGGAGCAAAACCACATAGCATCAGCACCTGCCACCTCAAACAGCTGCTAATCAAAGTATCCAAACCACGAACAACAACAAAAAAACCAGCAAATTAAAATTTAGGTTCTTTAACCAAAAAACTTGGTGTTTTTTGCCAAAAAACAGGGCCGAACAGCACATTGGGAGCAAAACCAGCAGGGATCAGCATTTGGGACCTCAAACACGTGGTACTCAACGTTTCCAAACCACAAACAACATCAAAAAACCAGCAAAACATCTTTTGGGTTCTTTAACTGTCGAAATTGGTGATTTTTGCCAAAAAATAGGGCCAAAACAGCACAATGGGAGCAAAACCACATAGCATCAGCAATTGCCACCTCAAACAGGTGCTAATCAAAGTATCCAAACCACGAACAACAAAAAAAAAACCAGCAAATTAAAATTTAGGTTCTTTAACCAAAAAACTTGGTGTTTTTTGCCAAAAAACAGGGCCGAACAGCACATTGGGAGCAAAACCAGCAGGGATCAGCATTTGGGACCTCAAACACGTGGTACTCAACGTTTCCAAACCACAAACAACATCAAAAAACCAGCAAAACATCTTTTGGGTTCTTTACCTGTCGAAATTGGTGATTTTTGCCAAAAATCAGACCCAAAAACAGCACATTGGGAGCAAAAGAATCACTACCCACGTAACTCCGAAAAACCGAACCATACAACATTTGGGGCAAGAAATCAAACATAAATGAGGAGATTAAAAGTATTTTGCGAAGCAAAATTTGGGGAAAAATTACATACTAGGGTAACTGAATTCGAACCGGATGACGAGTAAATGGGGGAGGACGTCTGAGTAGGGCAGGATCGAATGGGTCTCCGAGAAGATCCCCGAACTCGGTAGTAGTGGGTAATCAGTGGTTGGGTTCGTCTTCGATTAGCGACACCCAACCGGCGCCTCATTACCGACGGGGTTTGGGTCAAGGGCTTACGAACGATTTAACCTTACCTTTGCGAGAGAGGAACTCAAAACACTCGGTTGATGCTCAGAAGGCAGATTCGCCGGTCAGAGGCCACAGCGAATTTGACAACCGCACATGGGCGACGGGGGAGAGCTCTGCGAGAGGGATGAGGCACGCGTGAAGAGCAGCTTTGCAGAGGGAACACGGATGCACAGTAAACTCAGCTGAGTTTACTGTGCAACGGTTCAGAGGGAGAGTCAGATGCAACTCTCTCTCCAAACGGCCTACGTTCAAACTGAACTTCAATTTACACACTCGGATTGGTCCACTAAACGGCCGCTAATCTATTCACTCTTCCAAAAATGATCGTTAATGGAATCAGTTGTCTAAAAAATATGAGGAAGAAGAAGAAAAAGTAGAGGAAAGTAAAAGCTTCAAAGAAAAAGAAAAAAGAAGAGAAAGAAAAAGCTGCAAATATGAAGTGAAAATTGTATGTGCTCCATACTAGTTCAAATTCCATATACCTTATTTTATAGTCATTCATTTCACCACATCAATCTTTTGAACTGTTAGATCGAAAACTATGGTAGTGCTCCTTGGACTCTACCACGGCAATTCAAATTTTTTAATTTCATAATTACAATAATATCATTTTAAATTATATAGAAAATCAAAGTTAAATTATTTACAAGTTTCAAAGCTTCATAACTATAATAAAAAAATAGACACATTTGAGAGAATTCAATTCACATCCATTTTTGCCAATTATAACATTCGCATTCACATTGACAATATAGATGGATAGTGACATGTATTATCAGTTTTTTTTTTTTTAATTGAAACAGCCATTTTTATTTCAACAGCAAAAAAATTGGTGCCATTTTTATTTTAGCACAAAAAATGGCTTCAAAATAAAATCTTCACTATTTCCTCAACTCACCTTAAAAATTTCTTCCAGGGCTGAAGAATATAACTTTACTATAATTTTACAATGTGTTTAAAGATAATATTAATGTACATTTACAATCAGACAACTTAATCCCACAAACCTCACACTTCCCAACCCTCCAAAAATATAAATGATATTTTATAATAAAAACCTCAATAGGCCCAAACCTAATGAACTTGAGAACTGTTGAAAGTGGATCTTTTTCCCAACCTAAAAAAAACACACCAAAATTCTTTTCACTCCTAATAGAAAACCCAAATTGGTCAAACCTCACATGGTTTTGAAACCTTTTGGCCATGCTTCCAAAGAAAATGCCAAAATGTTGAAAACCATGGGAATCCCATAAGCCATTTTACCCGTTTAAGAATCGTCCAATGAAACCAAACTGAATATACCTTCACCGACTATGTGGTCAGAACAACTTGCTGCCTGGAACTATGCGTAGGCCCCGCATTCGGGTCTTCAAGCAGTTGTTGCTGGTGCTGCTGTTGTTGCTGCTGCTGCTGCTGCTGCTGCTGCTGCTGTTGCAGATCTTCTGTCAAATGTTGCAGGCGATGGTGTTGATATTGCTCTTGCCATTGTTGCTGCTGCTGGTTGTGATGAAGTTGTTGTTGCAATGCAATTTCAAGTTGTTGGCGGGTAGATCGGAGCTGCCTGCTGGTTCTCCATCTAAGGTACTCGACTAGGAGAGTATTTGTGCTGATGGCAATCCCAAAGCCGGTGAATGAGGAAAGGAGGACTGAAAGAATTGGGTTTACGTTAAGCTGCAAGATATAAGAACATGAGAAGATGATCCCTAATAAGCCCTTTTCTCCAATTAGAGAGAACACGACCATGCAGAGCATAGAAGGTCGCAAGGCAGAATATCGATTTTCTTACTATGGTGTAAAAAATGTGAGCAAACAGAATGACAATCGCGAACTGGAAAGAAGCATAAGCCCATATGTAACTCCTGCTCACTGCCACCATTAAATCTTTGTCAGATCCCTCTCAATAACCATAATTCAGGGAATAAAAACCGACCTCTTATATTTGTAGGATTGGGAAGGCATTGAGGCAAGGCTAAAATGGATTTTCTTTTTGGATAAGGGCAAAGTCAAAGTGATTAGAGCGGGGGACGGCATTAGACAAGGCTAGAATGGTTTTTTCTTATCGGATAAGGGCACAGCCAAAATGTTTATTGATATGTCACTTTTATTTATTTATTTTTTTTTTCCTTCGTTGATAGTGGAAACAGTGGGAGATCCCTTTCTATCCCACTGCTGAAATCTCTTTACACTATCTATTAGCTAACTTTGTTTATTAAAATGTGACATCATGAACCACCAACAATACAAATTGTAAAAAAGGACGTAGTAGAGCTCACCCATTGTGGAAGCAATCATGGATGAAAGGATACCCAAAACACAAGAGAACGGTAAAGAAATAGCAAGAGCTCGAGGACCCAGGTCAGATACCTGCTCAATTTGAAATTATGAATGTGCAAGTTACTTGAAACATGAACCACCAATGAAGAGCGTATATATATCATATATAAAAGAGCAGCATATAGTTCAGGACTAAGGACAGAGAAGTTTCCAAAAGCATTAGTATTAGCTCCAGAATTGACAAAGATACAGTTAAACCTGATTATCCCATCCACTTCGGCCCTACAGCCTGCGTAAAAAAATGTAAAAATGATCTATTTCTCCATGTGTAAAATCTCAGAGAACGTACTTTCAAGTAAGACCAGCTCATAGATAGGCTAATGACACTAAGCACCTAACCGTTGAACGGATCTATCTAATGATTCAAAACCAAATACAAAGTATGTGAGAGACAAGTTATTCTGCTTCAGCAACTAATGGGATGAACCAGGCTTCTCTGTGACATTAAGACATATCACAACAAAGTAAGGGTTTATTGGGAACAAGCAAAGATATGTTACCAGAAGTTGCTCCAGAAAGCAGAAATACGCAAGCATGCTGACCATGACAAGAACTGGAACATCCTGCCAAATCCTGTCGAGCACGATACAAGAAAAATTCTAAAATAACATAAAAACTACCACGTATAGATTTGAACTTAATAGAAATTCAGTTGTTTTTTATTCGTTTGTTTTCTTCCCTTCCTAGGACTCCTTTGCCATAGAGGACAAAAAAAATAGAAAGATGGCCTTTTGTTTTACAGGACTCCTATGTGATGTACTACATCAAGAATTTACAGAATTGCACATCTTGAGTTAAAACTTAAAACAATAATTGATTGACTTGCCTGTAACGAGTAGTTTCCCTCTGCTGTGATGTTGCAGGAGGCCGTCTTAGAGTTTGAGAGTGGTGTATTTTTAACAATGTTACAGGCAGGTTTTTGACATCTTGCTTGCAAACATCGCAGGTCTTGTTGCCTTTAATGCTAAACCATTTCACTGCACACTCTTTGTGAGCAAGTGCCAGGTCTCCTTTGCAGCTGCACTCCATTTTTAGAGTATCACCACCTTCCCCAAGCTCAACCAAACAAATCCGGCAAACTGCTTCTTCCTCGGGAATATCTTCACCGGCATCTTCACTAGCTGAAAGTGAAAAAAACAAATCACCAAATAAAGGCTTCACAATTCTGTCATTTATCCTAATTATTGATCATGCCATCAAAAATATTTGTCACATATGTTAGATTATACTCCATTCAGACAAACTTATCGCTTACCACTTTCTATTGCATGGGCATCATTTGGGGAGGCACTGTCAACTGGAGCAGGACGCGGGGTGGTTGAAATTACACGAATCATGCCTCCAGAATCCATTCGCCTTAAACTTCTAGCCTTAACATTTACCGGTACTGACAACGAGCGGGGCATATGATGCTTGACTTCAATTGTCTGTAGCAAATTCCACCATGAAGAGTACTAAAATATACAAGAACCTAACCATCCACTACTAGAATTGCTAAAAAACATTAGTATTGATATTAATAACACTTCGTATGAATAAACAGATGCCACTTACAGAAAACTCAGACTGACCCTCCAATTGTCTATCCTGTATAGATTCAGGGCCGGAATTTGCCATTGGTGTAACTGGTAAAGAACTTGTCATTTTGATTGATGAAGAGAAGAAAACCTTATTAAGAGAAAAAGATCTTGAGGTAGTAGGCCTTTCTTGACGGCCATCTGATGGGGGTGTATCCGGTATAATGAGGATGGTTCTCTCAGCATCCTGGGATGGATTTTTCACTTTAAGGCTCCTTTGAGGAAACAGATTCTTCATGGATGACCTGACCTTGGCTGAATTTGGCCTCGGGGGCAGTCCTGCCCTTGTGGAAGCAGGACTTGGCACAGAAGAAACGTCACTCCTAGCAAAAGCAGACAAAGAGTTTTCTAGAGATCGTGCAGGAATTTGCAATGATGAGAGGTTAGGCCTTCTAGACTGTTGAACCAATGAGGTTTCTTCACATTTTTTCTCTTCATTGCGGGTCTACAAAACCATCAAAAACTTCTTAATACACAGTTCAAGAATAGAATCCGAAAAAGTAAATTTGGTTTCATGATGTAGTTACTTACGCATGCTAGATGGACATAAAAAATGAATGTTGTTTTTCAAAATCGGTACATATTACAAACATTTTTCAAATATACCAGCAAGAAAATCCTAATATTAAAAAATGATTTTTTTAGACCGAGTGTACCACATCATTGTACTTACGAGGCACACCCGTCCAATAAACAATTAACACCTTAGGTGATTTGCCCAGATACTAATTCACCTTCACTGTCTACAGCTGCCCACAAAAAATATATATGTATATGTGTAAATACATATTTAGACCTTCAGCATCACATTGTAAATTTCACATTGCCATATACGTCCCAAAAAAGAAGAAAAACTAATTTATGCCTCTCAGAAAAATTTGAATTGGTTTCATTTTTCACTCACTAAACCGAATTCTTATGCTTTGTTTGGAGTTGGAATTTAACTCCAACTAACTGTCCTTTTTTATCTCAGTTTTTCTATTTTTCTGAAAATTCAATACATTTATAACTAGTTTTTGAAAAGTTAATCAACTCCAACTTAAAAATTTTATCCCCAAATAACCAAACGCAAGCTTATTGTTCATATCTTTCTTTCAAATTAATAAGTGCTAATTCCTCGTTTTCCTAAGCAGGAAATAACGTAATGGAAAAGGGAAACAAAAAAATAATCTATTAATCAAAATTCAAAATGACAACTTTCTTTTTTTTTTGTTGGCTTTTCCATTTGTATTTTTTTCCGAGCTTCTCGGTATGCAACAAAATTCATGAAGTACCAAAATTTCTCCAAAAAAACAAAAAAACAAAAAACAAAAATCTAAAAACTCGATGTCTAGACGGTCAACAAAATTCAAAATTCCATCGAAGCAAAAAAAAAAAAAAAAAAAGAAATGAATATAGAATCACCTGGGACTGGAGAGTGGAATCCATAGACGATTCTTCAACCAGTTGAAGCTCGGAGCCCGAATTCTCCATGAAAACAGAGAAAAATCGAGAAAAGAAGAAGAATAGTACGAAGAAGAACCCTAATTTCTCGAGAAGTTATTGAAGAGAAGATGCTATTAGGAAGCTGGTAAAGCTCCGTGTGTATGGTTTTGCTTTTGCTTAGCTTACACTCACAAAAAGAAATAAAATTAAAATGAGGGAATTAAATTTATAATAATAATAATAATAAATTCGAAATTTAGAAAGCTCAGTTGTACTAATGATGAAAACAACTATGCGATGGTTGGGCCTCAACCCATTATTAAATCATGTATTGTTCTGTTTTCTATTCTCTTTCTTTCTTTCTTTTTTAATGAATTTATATTCCTTTCTTCGATTTTTATAATAATTTTACCCGCCAATTGCTTTCTCTCACTATTATTTAATTTTAATAATTTCTCTTTCTCAGTACTACGCCGATATTGAACAGTATGTGTTCTGTTTTTTTTTTTTTTTTTCATGTCAACTATTATAAGATTTTTTAAAAAATATACAAGAATAATCTTTATTTGAATGAAAAGAAAGTTCTTTTTACATACCTAAAAAATGGATCAGAATTTGTTTTTAAGTGACTAGTTTTTCTAGTGGAACAATCGACAACGACGTTTTATTATCAATTTGGCACACGTGTTTTGTATACCGTCAATTAGTGGAATAAGAATGAAAGCGAAGTATTTTCATTCTAGTAGTTGTAGCTATAAACTAGTAGAATAAAAATCAAAGAACGAAAATAAATAAATAAATAAATAAATAAATAAATAAAGAAAAGCGACATCTATAAAAAGGACATGTGCTTTCAACATTTGACGAACGACAATGTTTCACACGAGATACGGCATGTCGCTTAATTTTAAAAACAACAGCGCTCATTGTATAGCCTAGTACAACAAAAAATGAAAAAAAAAAAAAAAAAAAAAAAAAACGACATCTTCTTTCATCATCGGATGAACGACAACAAAGAATTTTATTGCAGAAGACACGGCGTGTCGTCCAGGAAAAACGAAAGACAATGCCAAAAAAAAAACGATACGTCGTTGAAAGATAAGAACCTTAAAAAAAAAAAAAAAAAAACACTTTTTCTTAAAGGAAAAAAAAAATACTTTCACAAATTAAACTTTTAAGACAAATTATTAAGATAGAATTTAACGGAATGTTAAAAAAAGTAAAACTTTTAAGACATATTATTGAGCTACTAAAAAAAATAGATCAATGAGAGAAAATTTAAAAGGAAACTTGTATATTTAAATCACTTGAATTTATAAAAAATTTTAAGATTATTTTTGTAATTATAAAGATTTTACTTTAAATTAACTTTTCATTACAGTAATATCAAGTATGAAATAAGATATATTTTTGTTAACAGTTTAAAATTCAAGAGACATTCTTACTAATTATTTAAAATTTAAGGGATATAAATATTATTTTTAAAGTTATAGGGATAAAATTATAAGAATATTAAAGTTTATAATCAATTTTTTTTATTTAAGTGATGGAAGGAACAAACATAATAATATTTTGTATTTTAAAGTCAAAATTTAGAGAGTAAAAAAAATAAATGAACATCAAAGTTGAGTTAAAAATGAAATATGCCTTTTAAACAAAAACAAAAAAAAAAAACAAAACAAAACAAAACAAAACAAAACAAAACAAAAACGGGTTCATCGTTTTCTCTTGTCCATCTTCGGTCCGACCCGTTTCTTAGCGCCAGAATCCGAAAGCGTCGAAATCAGAAGAGAGAGAAACAGAGAGAGAGAGAGGGACGAGCGCAAGCTCAAGCTCTCTCATCCTCTTGTTCGTCCTTCTCACCAATAATTTCTTCCTTCTTCATACTCACCAAATTGCCGTGGCTTCACCGACTTGGCAGATCTCCTTTTCCACTACACGATCGGTTTCGCATGTAACAAGATCTGAGAATCTTGTTCAGTGTATGTTAAAAGGCATTTTTTTCTGCGAATTTTGTGTTAAATCTCAAGAATTTCCTCAAGTTTACGTATTTATAATGCGATGCTAATCTTACTAAACTTCCAGCTATGGAAATTCGAGGATTGCTGATTTAGTTGGATCCATTTCGCTGCGATTTGATGTCGTACTGATTTTGTGATGTTCCAGTACGATTTTGTGATCGGTTCGTAGATTGATCAGAGGACGGAACGTAGAGATTTTCGGTTTGGAAGAGCAATGGACAAGTCTAGCGCTTTGGAGTACATCAACCAGATGTTCCCCTCTGGTTTCTCTCTCTTTCCTTAAACATATTTGTGTATTAATTAGTGTACTAGAAGTTCCCAAAGAGAACATTGAAGGAACCAAAAGAACTGAAAATGACCAGACGCACTAATGCCTTGCTAGATGTTTGATTCTTTCAAAAACAAGGCTAGAATCTTGTTCAATCTCCTCAAAAACCCTGTTATGGTCGTATATTTTGTTTGTCTGTGATTCTTATTGTAGTAACGTTTCAAACTTTTGTTGATCTCCAGAGGCATCTTTGACTGGGGTTGAGCCACTTATGCAAAAGATTCATAACGAGATTCGGCGGGTGGATGCTGAAATCTTAGTAGCCGTTCGTCAGCAGGTAAAAGTTTTTGCCTTCTTAGGTTGTAATTGGTCCCTTGGCAGTACTTTGTGTTTTGATGGATCGGTCATTGTACTTCCAGAGTAATTCGGGAACTAAAGCGAAGGAAGATCTAGCTGCTGCTACACGTGCTGTTGAGGTACATTTTCGAATTTGACACAGTTATGAATGTGTTTCTGCAAATGGAACTTCTTGTCTTATGTGGATTTCTTTTGTTGTTATTGTATTGCGTATTTCATCTTTGTGTAATGCAGGAACTCATGTATAAGATCCGGGAAATCAAAACCAAAGCTGAGCAAAGTGAGACAATGGTACAGGAAATATGTCGGGATATTAAGAAGCTGGACTTTGCAAAGAAGCATATAACAACAACAATTACTGCTCTTCATCGTCTTACCATGCTAGGTACCATTCTTATCCTTTGTTGGTTTTGCAATGAGTCTTGCAATGGCTATTTGCATTTTATGGTCACTGGTGGATTTGGTATTCAAGATTTCTAATCTAAACAAAAAAATTTTTGAATCGTCTAGTGAACGGTATAGGGTCCTCCATAGCATGCTATTATGTGATAAGTTATGAGTCTGAGTGTTATTGCTCGGTTCATGTCGGGATCCATACAAATGTCTTAGGGCAAAATAATAACACGCCAACAAATGTGCTATAACTGCCTATAGAGGTTCATCCCACATCAACTGCATGATTTAGGCGTTATAGGTGGATGTCCTGACAATATTGCAATAGACCAGCTATGAAAGTTGTAGCTGTGAAGTTTGGCCCCAGAATAGCTAATTCTCTAAATGAACCTTAACTGGAAACTGAAAAGGGATCAATTTAACAGTTTGATTCTCCTGCTCGCTCAGTCCAATCAGATGATTGGTTGATACCAATTAGAAGACTGAAGGAACATACATATGTTTACAATACCCAAGTAACACCACTTTCATGTTCTGGCAGTCTCTGCTGTTGAGCAGCTCCAAGTAATGGCTTCAAAACGACAATACAAGGAGGCAGCTGCACAATTGGAGGTATTTTTTCTGCTGATGATTAGTTGGAGTTAACGACTATGGCGTCATCATTTTTTGTAGATAAATGGAAGTTTTCTTCCCCCTTCAATATCTTCTTGTCCTCGTAAACTGTTGCTGATATTTAATGCATAAATAAAAATATATATATTCATATGTTCATGCATATGCCGTATACTATAGGTTGCATAAAGCTTAACTACTCTTCGTAAAAGTTGCTTCATTTGCTAATTCTTTGTTCATTATTTCTTTTCAGGCTGTGAACCAACTATGTAGTCATTTTGAAGCCTATAGGGATATTCCAAAAATCACAGAGCTCCGAGAGAAATTTAAGAACATCAAACAAATACTCAAGTCACATGTGTTTTCTGACTTCTCAAGGTATGGTGTCAAATAGGAATTCTGTAAATTGCCTACCAAATTCTATAATCCTTTCTTGGTAGTTTAAAATTTACTTATTTATTTATGATGGCTCAAGATGGATGCTCTCAAATTCGAACTGGAAACTGTCGTGCTTAGTTGTGTTAGATGCGCACTTGATGCGCCTAATTCTGCCTTCAGTTTGGGGGATAACTTTAATTAAGGATGACCATGTTCTGTGACTTTGTAGTAGACCCTTTCACTGAAATTGTTGAATTTCAGCTTTTTCGTTGACATCTCTGTAAAGACAAATTTAAATTCTGCCTTGTAAGCAGTTTTTTTTTATAGCAACTGGATCTTATTCACTTACACGATTCCAAAAAGAAACACACCAAACTCACACAAGAACACTATAACCTTCTAACTCCACATTAGTCACTAATCACATACTAATCAACCCAAAAGACTCTATTTAAATGTCAGGTCACATTATTTTCTGGTAGTACTCTTCTATTCTTTCTCATATACGTGTACCTGACTTGAGGCCTATCATTCACTTAGGTTGTTTCTCCATATTGAGATTGTCAAATATCATGCACCTATTGTTAACCAATTTGTAACCATAAGATCATCCGCATCGGTTTCTGCTTCCTAAGTAATTATTCTTTCACATTCATTCTCAGCTTAGGTACGGGAAAAGAGACAGAAGAAACTAATCTACTCCAGCAATTATCTGATGCTTGCTTAGTTGTTGATGCTTTAGAGCCATCTGTTAGAGAAGAGTTGGTAAATAATTTTTGCAGCAGGGAACTCACATCTTATGAGCAGATCTTTGAAGGAGCAGGTTTGTCCAAGTTTCTATGTTGTCTTGTACAAATTAGTATCCGAGCTTTTGTGTATTAAGAGTTTGCTTTAAACTTGGTGGATTTTGAGTTTCTTGATGTTTGTTATGCTTCTAGAACTTGCTAAGTTGGATAAAACCGAACGAAGATATGCATGGATCAAACGGCGAATAAGAACAAATGAAGAGATCTGGAAGATTTTTCCTCCTTCATGGCATGTTCCATATCGACTCTGTATTCAGTTCTGCAAAAAGACAAGGTACGTTCTTCTTGTCTTTATATCAATATACGGAAGCCAGAAATGGTTTTTATTTTTCTGAAGATTTGTTTGCAACTTAAAATATTCAATACATTGGTATAGTGACCTTGAAGAGTGGAAAGGTCTGCATAAGTTCACAGTGTAAGAAATGGGACTTCTGTCATTTTAACTTCTAAGGTGCTTTGTTTTCAGGAAACAACTGGAGGAAATCCTTAATAATCTGAAAGAGAAGCCAGATGTTGGGACTTTATTATTGGTAAGCCATATATCTCATTAATGTCCTTTTATCTACCTTTGATATTGTTTAATATTCTTAATGATTTTACATGCAAGTGAAAGTTGGTATATATTTCTTCCTTCAGATTAGTTTAATTTGATTGTTGCCGCCTGCTTAATAGAACTACCCCCAAACAACAAACAATCAGTTGTAGTCAGATTAACTTTGTAATGCATGTGGATTTTGTTTGAATGGACCATCGTCCTTTCACCCTAAAATTTTTATTTTGCCCCCAATCCCCACCATCTCGTATTTTAGTTCTTCCTGCAACTCTGTTTCTCTTGCCATGAGTTAGCATCCATATTCACTGCACTTCTTTTGGTCCTTTATTTCATGTTGGATGTAGTTTCTAAGCATGCATCCCTCTTAGAAAGTTTGAAAACGCGTGAACTTAGGCAAAGAAGCTGTTGATTGAAAATTGCAAGTTTCTGTACTTTCCATCTTCATCCCTTTATGTGTTGTGCAGGCTTTGCAGCGAACTCTAGAATTTGAGGATGAATTGGCAGAGAAATTTGGGGGTGGCACTCAAGGCAAAGAGACCGGGAATGATATTGAAGAAATTGGTAGAAGGGAAAGTACTGGTCAAAATGTGTCAGATATCCGCAAAAAGTATGAAAAAAAGCTTGCAGCGTATCAGGGAAATGATGCTGAGGTATGCATATCAACAATTGTTTATATGGTTTGGAATTTGGCATAGTGCTAAGCTAACTGATCAATTATGAAGTCTCCCATTTTCACCTTGTTATTTTATGTTCACAGGAAAAGGATGGCAGCAAAGAACTGTCGGCGCCTGGTGCTGGGGTACTCTTTTTAAATTCTAAATGTTTCCGTATTATGTGCTACGGTGGACATGAATTCTTTAAAATAATGACCTCTCTGGGGTGTCTTTTGCTGTATGATCTTTGCTTCAAGAAACTAATGTTAGAATAAATCCTACATTACTCTCTCTCTCTTTCTCTCTCTCTCTCTCGCACACACACACGTTTATGTATATATTTTGAGATAGGTACATATAGCTTGTGTATGCTCATTTGTCTGTGACATCTGTCTCTGTCTCTCTCTCTCTCTCTCACGCACACATGTATAAATATTTTTGAGATATGTACATATTGTTTGTGTATGTTAATTTGTCTGTGACATCAGAATTTAATGAGTGATGTCTCCAGCAGGACATACTTACGATCTCACATAAATTAAAGCCATGCCGTGTGTACTGTTTAAACGTTATTGTAGGATTGTTTTTTGTAATTGCTTCGTTTTACTTCTCACTTGAGAAAATGAATACTATAATGACCAAAATACCATGAAGTGCAGGAATACTAAATGTTGAGTATGGAAATGTTAAGAATTGTACCATTTTTAGAGTTCTTTATGATGACCTATTCCAAACACAATATTATTGATAAAGTATAACTTGTACTGTTTTATTTGGCAGTTCAACTTTCGCGGAATTATTTCATCTTGCTTTGAACGTCACTTGACTGTATATATAGAGCTAGAAGAGAAGACGCTAATGGAAAATTTAGAGAAACTTGTTCAGGTAGATTGTTGTAGTCATTATAAATTCTCAGAATTTGGCTCCCTTCTTTTCCTTCTCGAATCACCTTTACTGTATGACAGGAGGAGACATGGGATATCGAGGAGGGAAATCAAAATAATGTTTTATCAAGCAGCATGCAGGTAAGCATCTAGAGATTCTCTCTTTCCTGTCATTATCATTTGAATGTATGCCCAAGGATTCTAAGTACGTCTTGAAAACTCTTATTTCCAAATTTTCATGAAACATTTGAATTGAAGTAGAAGAATTCCTATTTTCCATTTTGCATCTTATTATGCTTTTGCAATCTTAAAGTGCCTCAAGTAGAAGATTCAGGCACCCTGCATGACCAGATTTTTTTTTCTCAGCTGAGGCTCAATCTTTCTTGTTCACTGCTCACTTAGTTTCCATGTTTTGCAGTTGTTCCTTATAATCAAGAGAAGTTTGAAGCGATGCACTGCTTTAACGAAGAACCAGACATTGCTTAATTTGTTCAGGGTGCGTTCTTTAAACTTTTTATTAGTTCTCTTTTATTTTGCGTAGTGTACTGTGGTCCTAGACCCACGGTTATTGTACTTTATGTTTTTGTTTCTGAAATCGTTGTAAATGGGTCTAAATGACAGTCTTATGTGTGTTGTTTTCATAAAATAAATAAATGGGTATAAATGACACTTAAGCTGGAAAGCAACTTTAGTATCTGCAAATATTGTACAATTCTCCTGTTTGTGCCGTGAAACCTCATATAGCTTGCCACCATCAGGTATTTCAAAGAATTCTCAAGGCATATGCTACAAAGCTTTTTGCAAGACTACCTAAGGGTGGCACAGGAATTGTTGCAGCAGCAACGGGCATGGATGGACAGATAAAGGTAACACCAAATAATTTTTTCAGAACTGTTCTGAGATATGTTAATACTTTTTATCTACGATAGAGAAACTAATTATGTTCCTTTGCATCTCTTTGACAACTTTAACAGACATCTGATAGAGATGAAAGGGTGATCTGCTATATAGTCAATTCAGCAGAGTATTGCCATACGACAGTGAGTTTTGTGGATTTGTTGCACTTGTATGTGACTTAGCTTTGTGTTAATGCACATGGCTTGTCAGTTCCAATATGTTGTGTTGAATCTTTTGAGAAAATAAGGAACTAGATGACTTTCTTGGTATCAGGTTTACTTTGCATTTAGCCCATGCAAATAATATTTTAATGTGTAGCATGTAACATGCTTACACTAAAATTTAAACTTATCTACAGCCTAAGTGACGAGGGTTTAACTTTTGACAGTCTGGTGAACTGGCTGAAAGCGTGTCCAAAATAATTGACTCACATTTAGCACAGATGGTGGATATGTCAGAAGTTCAGGTATTAGCTAAAAAATTGAATAAAATCTAAACCATGTCAATTTGCTTCCTCCATTTCTAAGTTGTTCAGGCGTATGTGCAGGATGAGTTTTCAGCAGTTATAACTAAATCTTTAGTAACCCTAGTGCACGGCCTGGAGACAAAATTTGATGCCGAAATGGCTGCAATGACTCGTGTTCCATGGAGTACGCTTGAGAATGTTGGAGACCAATCAGAGTAAGTTACATTCACTTATAATTGAAATTTCAGCTCCAATCTTAGACAATTTCTGAAAATAATCCCGTCAAACTTTTGCAGATATGTTAATGGCATAAATATGATTCTTACTACTAGTATTCCTGTGCTTGGTCGCCTCCTTTCGCCAGTTTATTTCCAGTTCTTCTTGGACAAGGTAATTACAATATTACCCTTTTCTTGCAATATGGTTCTTATTATGGATCTTGTTCCTGATCTTTGCTGTTCATAATTTTATTGTTTTTGTTTTCTTTACTTTTCAATTTGTTTTAGCTATACACCATGCTTAGATTCCACAACCACTTTTTATGTCTTCAGTAGCATTAACCTTGAGCTCAGTTTTCAAGACCAGCCTCGTTAAGATATCCGACATACTCCCAGGCTTTTGTTAACTTTTTTTGCAAACGAACAGAGATATTATTTGTTCTCACGTTGCACTGTATGTCAGTATCTAAGTTATGTGTTCACCTGCTATCCATTGCATATTCTCATCCAACTTATTATTTTGCTGATTGCAAATTTACTTTTTAAACATGTTCAAGTGGACCTTTTCTCCCCCAGAAAATGTCACCTGCTAATGAATTTTAGTGATAATATCAGAGTAATACCACTACACTTGACAATCTACCTCGTAATATTGAACTAACGCCGCACAGTTATCGTATAAAAGATGACATTTTTTAGCATGATGAGAGATGTGGGGGGGCATGTTTGGTTGTGCAACCTGTTTATTCTTAATACCCTGCCAAGCAAATGAATTGGTCTGCTTTCGGGATGATCACACTTTTACGTCTTCTACCGATGACACCATTGGTGATGTCTATCCCATAATATATAAAGCTTGTTTATTGTGTTCTTCGATGGATAGCAATTCAATTCAATTGCACTTTTTATGTATGTTGTGTTATCTTGTGCAATCTGTTTATTCTTAATACCCCTGCCAAGCAAATGAATTGGTCTGCTTTCGGGATGTTTGCTCTTTTTACGTCTTCTACCGATGACACCATAGGTGATGTCTATTCCCTAATATATAAAGCTTGTATGCTAACACTCGTGGAATTCAATTATTATGTGTGTTGTGTTATCTTATTGGCATCATAGCATGGACCATAGTGATAAGTTACACTCAATGAGGCCAACATGAGATTAAGTGAAACCTTTTTCAAGGGATTATGCTGATAAAGATAGACGATAAAGCTCTATTAATTTTAGACACCTATATTTAACACATCTAAGAGCTCCTTCAACAATTATTGGTCCACACTTGTTTTTGCCATGGTTAATCATGCAAGATCATTTTGTCCGTGTCAAAACTTTTAGCCTTCATAAACTGTTGAGCAATATACTGAGGTGGTTAAGTGATGTAACCTCTGCTGGGAAGCTTCCTTCTAGTTTAATGTGATCTCTTCGCACTAATTATTCTTATTATCATTTGCAGCTTGCTTCTTCTCTTGGCCCACGCTTCTATGCAAATATTTTCAAATGCAAGCAGATATCGGAAACTGGAGCACAACAAGTATGGACTGTTTGAACATTTTTATAGTTCTTTTACTCTCTTTTCTTCCCACATTGATTTTTATATTTATTTTCCTCATCAAGTTACTTTAAGTATGTTGGTAACCAGACTGCTACTGTCGATCAGCTGAAAACGATCTGATTTACATTTGGTTGAGACTTTGCTATTGATCGTTGTTTGATAAATCTATTTTGTGTGTTGTTTCATTTGATATTGATTCATCAAGTTTAGGTATAAAGGAGTTTTTTTATGTTATTATCAGATGTTATTGGATACTCAAGCTGTAAAGACGATTCTTTTAGAAATACCTTCCCTTGGTCGACAGGTGAGTAGACGACATTAATCAATACAACCTTAACATTACAAACTTTATTGTTTCACAATATCCCATCAATTATGTTTCATAAAGGCGGCCTCCTTCGATCGTTAGGTATAAACTAGTACTGCCTAGTTTGAAGTAATTTAAATTGCCATCTTTTCTTCAAAGCAAGAGCTGTAGTTATTTATTCATATGAGGGGGTTCAGGAATTAGAACTTTGGAGTTTGGACCTCGACATTAGTCATATATTACTCTTTCTTTGTCCTAGATTTGAAATTAAATTCATTATTCAATTATTTTTTGTATCCCGTAACAGACATCAGGTGCTGCTAGCTATTCAAAGTTTGTAAGCCGTGAGATGAGTAAAGCTGAAGCACTTTTGAAGGTTGGTCGTCGTTTCTTGGAAATTTTCCGACAGCTTAAGTGTGTGTCTTCGGAGAGTTTATACAACCCTTTTTTCCTGATACAGGTTATATTATCGCCAATTGATTCTGTGGCAGATACATATAGAGCATTGCTACCAGAAGGAACGCCGATGGAATTTCAGCGGATTCTGGAGCTCAAGGTTGTAGTCAACTATTTGCCTTGTTTCTGTTTCGCTTTTATTTTTAGTACTGAATCCTGTCAGTTGTTTCAAAATGGAAGCTCGCACTTTGCTCTCAGAGATGCCGAGTTGGGGCTTAATTTCATCTCTTTCTGTGTTTAATTTGATGATGGTTTATACAGGGCCTTAAAAAAGCTGATCAACAAACTATACTGGATGATTTCAACAAACATGGACCGGGGATTACGCAACCTTCTATTACACAATCAGTCGTCACCACTGTTCAATCATCCCCAGCTGCTGCTGTAGCTTCTGTAATCCCGAGCTCTGCTTCACTCGGACTCATCACTTCCAGAGAGGACGTGCTAGCACGGGCAGCTGCGCTTGGACGAGGTGCCGCTACAACTGGGTTCAAGAGGTTCCTTGCTCTCACTGAAGCTGCAAAAGACCGGAAGGATGGACCTTTCAGGAAGCTCTTCAATGCATGACATCGTAAGATTCAAAACTCTCAAACCATTTTTCCTTGGTTCTTTTTGGAAATTTTGTGCTCTTTTTTTTTTTTTTTGACCTTTTCCCTGGTGGATTTTGGATACAAAAGAATTAGATTGTTGTATATTATTCCCTCAATAGTTTAATAAAAAATCTCTTTATCCTTTTGTTCCCTTTACCTCAAACACTTTTCTATTGTATCATCTAGCCGACTTTTCTTGAAGTGTCTGAAATAGGTAAAATATTTATATTCAACCAAGTCCATTTACAATCATTTTAGACACAGCGGAAGAGCAAAGTTGATTATGAACACTTGGAAGTTTCGTTATTTTTTGTTAAGTAATTCTCGAACCAATTTATTGGGTCGTTACCCTATAAATATACATACATACATATGTGTGTGTATATATATCGATATACACGTTTGTTCTCAATTACTCGTACTTTGTCAAGGCCTAAAGCCTTCTCAATCCCTCAAATATAGGGGTTCATGATTTATTAAGGATTATGACAATTTGTTCTTAATTTTTTTGTTCAGTCAAACTGTTTGTCTTTAATAGATACATATATTGTAAGGTTTATCCCCAACTATAAAATAAACTACGAGAACTTGTGTGTATATATATATATATATATATATATATATATATAGATAGATAACAATATCGTTATTATGCTTAAAAACGTAAGATATAATCTTTTTTTTTTTTTACCTAACGAAACTATTTTAATAAAGTGTCTTGTCATAAGGTAATGCGCGGATGACTACCCCCTTCAAAAGTGTATCTTGAAGTTAAAGGTTAGGGATCAAAAATTAGGATTAGTTCACAAATGACTTCAAACAGGTATCAGGATGAACTTCAAAAATGCTCCCAAGCTTTTACACTTGTCCCACTTTGACATATGACTCGCACTTTTATGAGTGATCAAGATATGTCTTTCTATGGGTTCCATTAACATGAGCAAAAATAATAATAATAATAATAATCTCTCTCTCACTTTCACTTGAAAAACATAATAATAAATAAAACAAAAATAAATAAAAGCAAACAAAGAATTAAGGGAATCAAAAGCAAAATCTCAGAGCCAAAAAAAAAAAAAAAAAAGCAAAAACAAAATATTTCCTGCCAATCTCATTTGTCCTCTATTGTATGTATTTTACTGCTTACACTTCATTTTGCAAATAACTTAATAATTTATATCGTGACTATTATTTCTACACATTTTTTTAACCGGTTAATCTTGAACTGTCAAAATTTTTGACAGTCTTGACTCCTATCATTTAAAGTGAAAATATATTATATTTATTTATTAAAAAAAATACGTTGAATAATTAAAAAGCTAGTTGCCTGTTTAATTTATAAAAACCTCAAGATTTTTTTTTTTTAGGTAGTTTTCTAGAGTATCGAAGACAATATTGCGCTCATAAAATTTTAAGTAATCACACGATTAATAATTTATTAACCCGATTAAAATTTTAAAACTATGGTCAATCTTATGGTTATGAAGTAAAATAAACAAATAAACCCCTCGGAAACGTATGGGCCAACAACAAATTAAGAACAAAACTTCGTTTTCACCAGCATATCAAAGAATCACTTAGAGTAGTCTAAATTGTGAATCTTATGAGTGTCTTACCGTTAAGATACTTTTTTTTTTTTTAACCCAACTCACACATGATTCTCTAAGTCCAAATTGTGAATCTTATGAGCGTCTTACCGTTAAGATACATTTTTTTTAAACCCAACTTACACATGATTTCTCAGGAAAAAAAAAATGTAACGACAAATTATCACGGAATGAGTTTGTCGTTAAATTTCATCATAAATAGAATAATACTTTTTCAAGAACGTTGAAATTGCTGAACCCATCAAAAATCAGCTTTATATATTTGGCAACCTAACCTAGTAATAAACATTTAGAGACCTAAAAACATGATTCTCATAGAGCTTAGCTTTATAAATATTCAAATGTTGGTTGAACCGGTAAATAAGGATGGTAACAAAAGAATTTAAGACCACAAGAAAGTGCCTCTAATATATATTTGACGACGAAAAAAAATACTTACAACTAGCAAATTTTAGACGGGTCTTCTCCTAGACCCTAGTGTTTTTCACTATTGCCAGCCCTGACGTCACCAAAGCAGCCAAGCTACCGGAAAGACTAGTGTAAGAATCCCTAAAACCATCACTGCTTTAGATAAGGAAGATTCACACCGGATCCGATAGGGCAGCTGAAGCCAAAACACCAGAAATTAGATCAATCTGAAAGTCCAAAATCCCCGAAACCACCTGAACGACTGACAGATCCGCCAAAGTTCCCGGTACGGTCTTTACTGGGCCCACCAAATCCACTTCCAGATCGACCACGTTCCCCAAAGGAACCGCCAAATCCACTTCCAAATCTATCACTGTCACCAAATCCACCCCCTGATTGGCCACGGTCACCAAAGGAACTGCCAAATCCACCTCCTGATCGACCGCGATCACCAAAGGAACTGCCAAATCCACCTCCCGATCGACCACGGTCACCGAAGGAACCAAAACTGCCAGACTTAGATCCACGAGCAGAATCACCAAATCCGTCAGAACGACCAAATCTGGAACGCCCTGGCCCACCAGAACGGCCAAAACTGCTGTCAGATCGACGATCCCTCGGGCCTCCAACTGAACTAAATCGACCACCACCACTGTCCCCAAACATGTCTACATTTGGATCACCTGCAACCTTGGGAAGCTGACAACCAGGAAGTAAAAGCAATCAGTCTCACATAGAACCCAATTATGGCATCTGAAGAAAACTATAAACAATATAGGAATCAAAAGAAGACGAATAAGACAAGCTATCCAAACAAGTTTGCACCATAAATTCAGAACCATGCAAAGAAATCACATGCATAATTGATTGTGCGTCTCCTAAGCAACTAGTCTGAGCAAAACAAACAGTAATTAACAGGCACAAGGTCAAGCCATTTTTCTTCCTTTCAGTTCCGAAGGCTAAGAAACGGAAATGGTTATTTTATATATACTTAGAGCTCCTAATACCCCAAGACTAGACGCACTAACTCTCAGCTAATCATCATCATTACACATACAGCACCATGTCCAGACGGGTATACTTCCAAAACATCATACTGGGAACATAACTTCCAAAATATAAAATCTATCAGCAACTAACCGCATCAAGAAATGGAATCCAAATACCAAAAAAAAAAAAAAAAAGGTCTCACATTATTTCGAGTCTAGAATCATCATGATACACACTGAACCTACTTCACCCAATAATCTTCGTCTTAACTAGTCAAAAACAGCATGGATTTACACAAACAAATAGAAGAGAATTTAAAATGGTAAGAGAGAGTGATTGTAACCTCAGTAAATCTGCATCCCACATCTCTCTCAATCACCCTTACTGCCCTGGTTTCGTCTCTAGTGTAAATAAGAATAGCAGTTCCTTTCTTTCCTGCCCGACCTGTCCGGCCTGATCTATGAACAAATATCTCTGAATTATTTGGAAGCTCATAATGTATTACCTGTCACAGAGAGATGTACAAAATGAAAAAGGTCAACAAGATCACAGCAAAACCTGCACATGTAACCCACAGATGCCCTTTCGACCATTTAAAACACACATCCCCCAGAAAGTTTACTGAAATTTAACATCTTTTATACATGAGAGTTGTATTGCTGAGTTAATTGCTTCCAGAATGACTACATTAGTGTTTACAGCAGCTACACCTTTCAGTGCTAGACCTTATGTCGCATTTAACCAAGAGCTCCAATTTTTTCCTCGCAACTTCTACTAAAATAATATCAAAAACCCTAAGACGTGAAAACAGCTTATTTATAGAAGGAGTGAATGATAACTTGCATTTTAGGAAACTAAAGAACTCTTCATTAATTAATAGATAGATTATCATGAAATCAATTACCAAGAGATAGGTTGATTATCATGAAATTGATTAATAAAGACAGATTGTTAAGTAACCTTACCAGATCAACATTTGGTATATCGAGTCCACGAGCAGCGACATCAGTGGCTACTAGAATATTGAAATGTCCCTCACGGAAGCCTGAAAGCGTTCTTTCCCTCTGACTTTGAGAGATATCACCATGCAAAGCCTCACATCTATAGCTTCTCGCCATTGCATATGCCAATCGATCGGCATCACGTTTAGTTTGGGTGAAAACGATACACTTGCCTCCTTTGGCATGCTCCTGATAATACAATACATATCCAGGAGTTGGAATTTCAAAAAGGATAAAGACAGATAATTCCAGAATTTCTCTAGTATCCAACTGTGGAAAAGGCGAAAAAATAACCATTTGAAGCAATATATAGAAAGTAAATTCTCAATTCTTACCGTAATAAGTGGACCAATGATTGATGCTTTTGCATGCGTATCTGATGCAACTGAGTACAAAGAAATACCATCTGCCAGTTTCTGGTCAGAGTCTCCAACCTACAGCACAGACTAGCTGTTGATTAGCTTCAGGAACTATTTGTCATGTTCATAATACTCTATATGTTCTGTTATATCTACAAAGAGGATAGTTTCCTACCCCATGTCTCCCCTAGTCATTAACAAGCATGAGCCCACACAAAAATGTGCAATCCCTTGAGCTTCCATGCAGCTCTAATTCTATCTAAACATTATTCAGCCACCTTGTCCTGTAATACAGGATGTCCCAAATGAAACATAGTATCAAAAACAAACCTAAAACCTGAGGCCTCGGCTCCATCAGGTACTAAGTCATTTTCGAAATGGGAAAACAAATTAAGCTTGCACTCTTGTGAAATCACTCCCTATGTTATGATACCGTCCTATGAACCAGAAAATCCGATGAAAAAATAACCAAGCTTAAGCTTGATGAAATCATAAATTAAACACACGGTAATAGTATAATACGGAGAAAGGAGCTGTGAAAACAATAATATGAATAGTCGAAGGAAAAGAGACTAGAGGAATTGCAAACTCACAAGATCAATATTTACTGGGCTATTTAAATAATTTCGAACAAGTTGTCTAATCCATTGTGGCATGGTTGCAGAGAACATCATTGTCTGGCGCTTCTGAGGCATTCTCTCTAAGATCTTCTCCACATCCTCCTGAAATCCAACTTGAAGCATCTGATCAGCTTCGTCAAGAACAAGAAACTGAACTTCTGACAGATTTAGAGCACCCCTGTTAAGAAGATCGATAATACGACCAGGTGTTCCCACAGCTATATCTACACCATAGTCAAGCTGCCTCATTTGTCGTGAGATTGGTGTGCCACCATAGACACAGATTGAATCCAAACTGGGTGCAGACTCTTGGAACTCCTTCTCAACTTGTCGTGCTAGTTCTCTTGTTGGAGCCAAAACCAAAGCCAACGGATTCCTTCCGCGCCTGTCAAATTTATCACACAAGGCATTAAAATAAAAGCAGCAGATTCACCTTCAACATCTTTGCCCACAAGCGCACACATTTCAAATCCCCCACGAAATTAAAAGAATACATTTTTTTTTACTAATTAAAAGAATACATTTCAATCATTATAGTTATAGTACTAAAAAGATAAAAGTAGGATTTGAAGACACACCCGTGTTTAGCATTGAATTGAATGATTTTATCCAGTATGGGGATTCCAAAAGCAAGAGTCTTCCCAGTTCCCGTTCTAGCTCGGCCAACCATATCGCGCCCTTGCATTGCCGGTTCCAGCACAGCTCTCTGTCCAAAAATGAAGCCCAAATATATCATATTTACATAACACCATCTCAGACAACAAGATACCAAATGTGTGTGTACATAAATATATATTATAATGATAACAATAATTATAAAATAACATAAAATAAAAACCGTTCACTTCATTTTCCATTGATAAATTATCATCCTGGTACCTTATAGTTTTCGAATTTATCATGTCCGTACCTAAAAAGATGGCCTTTTTGTACCGAAAGGTATATTTTCAATTGGACAATCCGACAAAATAAAAATAATTTCCCTTTTTCCATCAAGTTTTCGGCGATTAAACAAGAACTCAATCCTCAAAGATTACAAATTCACCTGTATGGGAAAGAGCCTAGTGATACCCTTCTTAGCCAAAGCCGATATAATCTCCGGCGAAATCCCGAGCTTCGCGATCTCCAGCCCTTCATCGTTACTGCTCGCTTTCGACGAATCCTCGTACGAATCGACATCAACAGCGTACTCGGCCTGCAAAGCTGATGAGGCGCGATAATTCAACGGCCCAGATTTCGCGTGAAAGCTCCTAACTTGGAACCCCAACGAGCTCTCCCAGTGAAGAACCCTGAAATCGGAGGACTTGGCCTCACCGCCATGGCCATGATTTCTCGAAGCAACAGCGTCGACGGCGGCGGCGATAGAGTAGGGGCGGCGGTGGAGCAGGGTCTCGATGGCGGCTAGAGTCCGCCTCCGGAGGACTGCGGTCATCATGGCGGTCCAATTTGGGGGGCTACGGTTTGGGGCGGAGGACAAAGGAGAGAGAAAGTGGGGTAAAAATGGAGAGGTTGTTAGGGTTTTAGGGGTTTTGGGGGAGACGAGAGGTGGAGGGACAGAATGTGAAAACCTCGGAGACAAGGGTTTAAGGGCCTCTAGTTGAAAAAGTTGGGGGTGAGGAAGATATTTAAGGGTTGTGATCCTCTGTGGTTGATCTTATGTTAAATATCTTACATCATGTCCATTGTCCAATATAAATTCAAGTCTCGTATCTCTTTAATCGTATTAATATTCCTTCAAATCATAACATGTGAGCATTTAGGCCTGTTTGATGCACAAGTTTGAGTTAAGATTTTCAAGTTTAATTTGAGTTAAGATAAGTTTAGTTTAAATATAAGGTGTTTGGTAAAAAATTTGAGTTGAAAAGTTTAAGTTGAGTTAAGTGTTTGATGAAAAAATTTAAGTTGAGTTGAAATTTAAAAAAACAAGGGCCTTGTTTGGCTGTTAAGAAAATGAGGGGAATCAATTTTTTTAATTTTTCTTAACATTCTATCGTATGTTTTAGTAAATAATATTAGGATAAAATAACAGTATGCCAAAATAATAAGATTAAATCAACTTGAAAATTTAAGAATGCAAAAGATGTCGCATTATTATTTTATTGTAATATTATACCCCAATAACAAGTACATTGTTTGTAATGTCAAAATCATCAAAATAATTTTATGCACATATTTCCGACTATAGCAGTGAAGATAGAAGAGGTCGTTACGTTCACATGGTTCTATACCATGGATATGATTGGTATCGTTCCCACATAGCATCCGCAATTCTTTCTCTCGGCTGATTCATCGCTCCTGTACTCGATTCATATTGGGCCGTTGAAGTGCTGGGCCTATTATCTTCTACCCCGTCGTCCAACACGTAATCCGCGTTAACGTCGTCGTTCCCACGTACAGGCACGCAATCAACTCCATACTCATCTAGTACTGGATCCCCAATCTGCACCATCCTTATGAAATTATGTATAGCCGCACACGCCACCGGAATCATGACTTGTTTCGCCATCGGATAGCTGTTGATGCCTTTAAGTATTTTAAACCTTGCCTTCCAGACACCAAAGGTTCGTTCAATGCAATTCCGCAGTGAAGAATGCGTGTAGTTAAATACCTCCCGGCGATTGCCTAGCCCGGCACAACGTCTTCGATATTCCGGTAAATGATACGTCTCCCGTCTAAATGGGCTCAGGAAACCATCCTTATTGGCGTATCCAGAATCTGCTAAGTAAAATTTTCCTGCCAAATAAACATCACAGTATGAGATGAATTTCAAAAATTTTAACTAGAGTCCGTATATGTAAATAATGCAATACTATAAAAATGAAGCTTACCAAGTGGGGGTACTGGGAAACCATGGAATGCTATTGCATCGTCTAACATTCTTACATCATGGCATGATCCCTCATATCCGGCCAACATGTATGTGAATTTCATGTCAAAGGAACATGCCGCCAAAATATTCTGCGAGTGAAATCATTTTCGATTAATCCAACCATCAGCATTCTCGCGCCTTGGGACACAGGGGACGTGTGTCCCATCAATAGCACCAATACAACCCTGCACGATCCAAAATTATTAAATTCAATGTACGGACCATTTTTACGAGTAAGGCAAAGAAATTAATAGATACCGTACGATATTGAGAACAATGATAGCGTACATCAAACTATGGCCGATATTTTCCCGCGTGCTCATTTATCAAATTTTGCACCACCGTATTGTCAGGTGGTCGGATGAATTCGTCCTTCAACGCGCAAATAACCTTCAATACTTTAAAGAACCAATGTGATGTTGTTTCTTGAGAATGCTGGAATAAATACGAAACGTGTCGGTTCGTTGCGCCCTGTGCACAAATGGCCAGAAAAATAAATAACTGCTCATTAACATTCATGTTATACGTCGGCCGCAACAATTCCCGGCTACCTAATAGGTTACTTAGTACTCTGAAGGTCGATGCTTTCATACTGATCATGCCTTGAATTACGTCTTCATGGCCATTTAATATCTCCTCCACACGCATCTGCCAGTTAGGATTGAATTATGCATTGGTTGTGGAACGCGTCGCCTGTGACGCCGACTATTTGCCACTGCTACCACTGCCAGTGCAAGCATATCGTTGTTGCCTCGTTGTTCGCTTGCTGCGGCTTGGGCATCATCTTCATTGTCAGGTGCGGAACCGAACCTGTTCATTTCAGTATGCTGTCGTTGTTGGACACTACACTATTTTACCTGTTGTAGATCAAATTTTTGAAAATATACATTTACATTAGTCACAATGGGACACATTGCATCCCTTGAATTGTTCAACAATATCCGCGGCCTATATTTATTATTGTTTAAATAAATAAATAAATTGGATTACCAATATGTTTTACATTTAGATATTTATTAAATGTCAATAAGCGAACTTGAAACAAAGATTGAGCATATTGCAAATTACTCACGCTGCCTGACTAAATGCACGACACAAACAACAGTAGGCAAATTTTTATAAAAACAAGACGTAAATACGGCACAAATACACAAATAAAAAAAAGGGTTATAAATCAATGTTTTGTCGAACTAAAACGAAAACAAGGAAAAAACGAATCTATAACTAAAAATCAACTTGGAGGTGGCAGCTGGGAGGCCACAACAGAGTCAATAATGCCCCTTCGGTTGTCGTCATCAAGCAGACAGAATGGTCGCTGAAGCCGCTGATGAGTATCAAAGTAGTGCCACATTATCGTTCTCTGATATTGTGGAATGCCCATCTCCTTCATGATATTCATGCAGTCCAAAATGTGATCTTTCTGGCTGTTTTGGTCACTACTTGTCGCGGATTGCGAGCGCCCGCGGAAATGATTGACTATTTCCTGCATGGCCGAGAAAGTCATCTCATCCGTCGCGTCCCGTTGCTTCCGCTTGCCAGTACTCCCCCGTGACCGTGATGGACCGCATTCCGCATTGACACCTCGTGTGTTAGCCTGCCTGCGCGGATTAATTTCCTCCTCTAAGACCGGCTGTGTTCCGGACCCATCCATGGAGAAATCAAATTCGTAAGATGGCATACTTCCATGGCCCATTGTAACAGATCCGTACCCCGAGGCACCCGCCGCATGGTTTTTTTCAAAAATATTGAAATACAATTCCTTATTGCGAAGTCTCTCGTAACAGAGATGGGTACACTCCTTGTTATTCTGAAAAAATAACAAAATGATTAACATTTTAAAGTTCCGACCCCGTTGGTCATCAAGCACAAAATTATAAACTTTAACATTATAAAGTTGTATTACTTTGATGAAGCTGTGCCACGTTTCATCCGAACAAACAACTGTATCCGTATTCGGATCATAACCAAGACCTTCCAACCCCTATATATTTTCCTTATGCGTTCTTTTTTGGTATACAAGGTGGATCCGAAAGCTGGAACCCCGCCGAAATGAGTGTTAAACTCATTGGCCCATAGCTCTAAAATGCTACTTGTTGGCTGCTTCCCGCCAGTTGAGGCCAAGTAGTCATCAAGTTTCTCGAGGAATAATTTTTCCTTGACGGGATCCCACACGTAGGTCTCACTAGATGCCTTGCGAGGCATTTCCTTAACAAATGTAAAAGTCAGAGGAAAATATGAATGCTATTAAGATGGTGACCGATTGGGAGATAATGTTGGCTCAGTATATTGTTATCGACATATTGCATCTGAAGCATGTCAATGAAACGATACAATGGCAGCTACCATGGTATGATTACCGGCAACTATCGATTTATATCAGGTTTATGACGCACCAGTCAGATGGAATCACTGTCATGATAAGGATAATGACACATCACAGCCAAATGTAAGAGAAGGATTTTGAGAGCTACGAACAAACGCGGTGAAAAAGCAGAAAACCCCTGAAATGACAGAACAAAGACGGGAGACATCGACATGTGACAACAACAATTCCGAAATACCAGTTTTTGAAAGCTGAAGACAAAAAGTAAGGCAAAAACGACAACATGGCAGTTCAACAGCCAACGTTAAACGACAACATGCCAAAATTAAACGCCAAACGACAACAAGCCAGTACAAACGACACAGCCAAAATTAAACGCCAAACGATGACAAGCCAGTACAAACGAGCAGCCTAAAAACGACATAGCCAAAATTAAATGCCAAACGACAAGAAGCCATTACCGAGATGACAACATGCCAAACGACACAGCCAAAATTAAACGCCAAACGACAACAACCCTTACGACGCCAACATGCCAAACGACACAACAACAATTAAACGACAAACAACTACGGACCAATGTTTGCCCTGAATTCTACGAATCTGGAAAAGCAGATCACGGTGAAAATAGTCCACAAGAACATATCAAATCAACACTTCAGCTAGAATCAAAGTTTTTTTTTAGTCGAATCCGGATTCAGCATACAACATCAACATAAATGGGAGTGGAAACGTTGGGATCGAAACTAATCAACAGAAAATCCGAAGCCGAGCTACACCCGGCCTTCCAAACAGTACAAGCAATGGATAATGAACAGATTAACTGTAAAAGGTTAAGAAAATGTACTTGGGTTACGGAGTTCGAGCCGGAAGAGGAGTAAATGGTCGATGAAGGCGGATCAGGGCAGGAAGCAATCGGTCGTTGGGCTGATTTCGTTGATCGGCAATAGTGGGTAATACGAAACCGTCGTCGAGATTGCTTCCTCGACCCCAATCGATGCCACATTGGCAAACGGCGGTACCCAAGCCACGAGTCCGATGGTCAGACACGGCGGGTGCCCAAGACCGATGACCAGAATCGACTTTGTGCGAAGGGGGAAGAAACCCTAGTCCCTAAAATTAGGAATTTGGGATTTCAAAATGCGATAAATTTCAGGCAACTCCAACAGCCAAACCTCCAGATCAAACCCAAGGGAGGAGAAAGGGATGATATTAGGGGTGAAGGGTAGAGCGAACAAGTCGTGGAATATGGAGGTCAATCAATAGCAACCTACAGTGAATGGAATATATTCGATTCCAACACCCACAGAAGCACGGGCTGGCATCGACAGAGGAGAAAAGACCGAAGACACATGGGAAAGATAAAAGACAGACGAAGGAGCAGCAGCGAAGAACAGCCACGGCTGACGAGGGAGAGAGACGAGGAGGTTTGGGGAAGAGAGATGCAGAGAAAGCTGTACATGCACGGGTTGCACAGTAAACATGACTCCAATTACTGTGCAACGGTTCAGTGGACGGTTTGAGTTGGACTCAAACCCCAAACGACAACAACTTGGACTGAACTCGAAAATTTGAGTTCGAACGGTTGCACCAAACACGTTGTTAATGTTAAAGTTTGGATTATAAAATTTGAATTTATATTGATTATACGTTTATCGAGATGCTTGAATTGTTTAAGTTAGAATGTGTTAGGAAAAAAATATTAATTTGGAACTTGTTTTATTTGTTTCGAAATTTTATGTAATTTTTAGAAAAATCATCTCATTTGAACTTATTTATGCAAAGTTATGAACTTTTAAAATTTGAGTTACAAAACGATGTGAATAGTAAAACTAAAAGAAAAAGACAAAAATTAGATATAGAAGTAGGATTTTAATTGGAGGTTCAAACACCCACCGAAAAATTCTATTTTTAGAGGAAAAAAAAAAGTAAAAGTTTTATTTTAATTAAAATATTATGTCATATTAATTTTTTTTAAGACTATATTAAATAGATGCATGTCATGATCATATTATAGGGAAACATATAAGGTGATAAAAATAAAGAGACATATAAGCTAATTTCATCCAGTACAATGTCAAATTCATAAGTCAAAACTATGTTTTTAGCATCGGATTAGAAAATCGCTTTTTACTATTATATTAGTTTTGATCTTAAATTTGATAATTATGATTTTTTTTTAGTTTTTAGGGAAATTTTTTATATTTGTGACAAATTATCACTAAATATTACAAAAGGTCAAAATTGACATTAACTTTTACTGACTGATGCATTACAATTTTCACTTAATTATTAAAATAGCATTATTTTCAATTTACTTTTAAAAAATAAAAGTTCATCATTTCTTCAAGTTTCAAACCTTAATAAACAAAACATAGTATTTGAAAAGTTTAAACATATAGTATAATGTATGATGGTATTAAAATATAGCAAGTATTTTAGAGTGTTTTACAAATAATTAAAAATCGACATCATTATAAAAATCACAATGTAATTATGTAGCATAATACGTAATGATATTACAAAAGTTCAAAATTGACATTAACTTTTATTGACTGATGCATTAAAATTTTCACTTAATTATTAAAATAGCATTATTTTCAATTTACTTAAAAAAAAAAAAAAAACACCTCATCATTTCTTCAAGTTTCAAATACCTTACTAAGAATGACAAAAACTAAATATAGTATTTGAAAAGTTTAAACATAGAGTAAAATGTATGATGATATTGAAATATAACAAGTATTTTAAAGTGTTTTACAAATAATAAAAACCCGACATCATTATAAAAATCACAAATATAATTATGTACCATAATATGTAATTATATTATTTTCGAAATGTTCATTAAAAAAAAAAGTTGCTATGTGTTATGGTGTTATTTCGATAATTATTCATAAATTAGGGTTAGAGACACAGTTTTAATCACAATTTTTTAATATCAACTAATAAAACGGTGAGTTATCATTTTTTTTATTAATAAATATAATTAATTGATGTGAAAAATTTTCGAATACTAGTTACTGAAAAAATAACAACTCATGTATTATATAAATTAAAATTTAAAATTGAGATCATAATTTGTATCCCTAACATTTTTTTTTTAATTAATAGTGATGTTAAAATGGAGCCCGCTAGAGTTAAAGGTGTCATACTTGGCACTTGTTTTTCAACTTGTGATGTTGCATGTGTTTGATGTTGTTTACTTTTGAAGAAACGACATGTAGTTTTTTGTTGAGAAATGACACGTAGGTTACTTGGAAGCAAAACAACAATAGAATGACCTGTGAGCTTCCTCCCATAATATAACGGCATGACACTTTGACGAAGTCGATGACTTTTAGAGTAATTGATCCAAAGGATCCCTGAACTTTTTATAAGATGATGATTTGATATCTGTTTTTTTAATTTTCATCGAGACAACCCTAAATTATCTAGATGTTGGTAATGTTAGCTCTTTTCATCCAATTCCGTTAAGTTTATAATGTTTGAGAGGGTATTTTAGTAATTTAACAGTAAATTTTATTTAACAGAATAAAAAAATAAAAAATAAAAAAACTTATAAAAAAAACCCTAATTTCTTTTCTCTCTCCTCCCTGCCCCCTCCCTCTCTTTCTCCATTTCTTCCCCTCCGATCTAATGCAGCAAACCCAGATCGCCCAGAAGGGGGGCAAACCCAAAGTGAAAATGATTGGAGGAGGCGAACCCAGATAAAAAACGAGGGACGGGGGGACCCAGATCGCAAATGAGAGGGAAGGGTGGAGCCTCAGTTTCGACTGTGGGGCGGGGGGGAGGGTTAGGCCTCGGTTTCAATGGCGAGGGAGGAGGGGTGAACCCAGATAAAAAATGTGGGGGGAAGGTGAAGCCTCGGTTTCGACAGTGAAGAGCGGAGTTGGTTGTTGCGGGGGGCGGACCCAAACAAAAAATACAGGGGGAGGGGGCACCCAAGTAAAAAATGTAGGGGGTAAAGCCTCGATTTCGACAGCGAGGGGGGGTGGTGAACCCAAATTGAAAAGAGATAGAGTTCTTAGCGCGGCTGGGAATGGTTGTGGGCATGGGGGTGATCACGGCAATGGAGAAAAGAGATCAGGATGAAGGCCGTCGCCGGAGATGGAGGCTGTCGCCAAAGGTAGATAGAGAAAGAGAGAGGAGCAAGTATTTTTGGGAGAGTTTAGGGGAAAGAGAAAATTGAAAGATATTTTGGTCTTATTACTATAAAAAAAAAAAAATAATTGCTTGCATAAGATTCCATTAAAAACTTGATGGAATTGGATGAAAATGACTAAAATTGCCAACATATAGAGAGTGTAGGGTTTTCTCAGCAAAAAAAAAAAAAAAAAAGGGACCAAATCATCACCTTTAAAAAAATTCATGGATCATTTAGGCCAATTACTCTAACTTTTATTGATTTATTTTTAAACAGAAAATTCATCAGAAGTCAATATTAACTAAACAGAAATAGAAATTTGAGAAAGTCTGATATATAACCTCATTTATATACACTATCGATAGAGTTCATTTTTAAACTATTAAGATATAATTGAATAGCTGAAATATTATTTGTGTATAATAATTACAGTGCATATTACCTTGTATTAATATAGATTAATAAATTTAAAAAATAATAATAAAATGAAATTTAGAAAAACCAACGTTTGGCCAGTGGTAGGCCTTGCCCTCCTCGACGCTGGCAATGAGCCCACCCTAGCAACACCGGCGACGGACCTACCCTAGCGACGGCGACGATAAACCCCTCTCTCTTAACCAATTCTGCGGCCCCCACCCCTGACGCCGACAAAGAGGCCTCTCCCCGACAATGATGACGAGCCCTCCTGTCCCCCCCCCTCCCCCGCACGACGCTGGCGATGAACTCTCCCCCACCCAAACAGATCTGCATGCCCCCCTTTTCCCAAGCCAAATTCGTGCCCCTTCCCCTGCCGGGCCGCCAGCCTAAAAATCAGCAATGAATCCCCTGCCCCCACCCTCCTAAGAACTAGTGACGCCCCCCCTCAAATGCCGTCAACTGTAAACGATGTTAGTTTTTTGTTTTGATAATTTTTTTAATTTATCAGTTTAATAATATTAGATATGATGCATTATAATTATCATATACAAATAACATTTCAGCCGTTTGATTATATCTTAACGATTTAAAAATTAACTATATCGATAGGGTATAAAAATAAAGCTCTACTACAGCCTTTCCTTATAAATTTATCTCATGGTATAAAAAAATGGAAATTCTTACAAATAAGTTTATTTTAAAAAATATATTAATTATGGGGCGTTTGAATCGACTTTTTCATTGAAATATTTGTTACACTATAGTACAATATTTATTTAATTGTCCGTATTTTGCATTTGAATATTTTTTTTTTTTTTTTGCCAGTCCCTAGTACAAAAGTACAAACGTTGTCCTCCTACATTGGCATTGACTTCGACGAGTTTAAATGGAAAGTAATCATAAAGCAACAATCTAAAGCATACACAAATATTTGACGAAAACTTGGTATGTGATTGCAGAAATATCCTCACAGTAGAGAAAAATATAGAAAATTCTAGATGGTTTGGATCACAAAGGAAACTAAAATGGCTTGAATATATTTCCACGAGACATTCCTTGATGATGATTGTACACCTAACAGCCAACTTTAGCGGCCAGATGACTATAAATTTCTTGGATTGTTGGAAACAGTAGTTCCTAATCTTTTTTTTTTTTTAAATGTTGTAGATAGACGCAGTGTATGATGTAACAGAAGTAGTTTTCATACACTACAAAATATATATTTAAATTATTGTATATATTAGTTAGTTAGAAATTTGAGAATTAGTTTGTCACTAATTATAATTAGTTAGTTAGTTAGTTCTGTTAGTTTGTTAGATAGTCCATACAGGTGGTGCTTTGCTACTGGTCAGTAACTTTATATATAAAGAACCTTTGTAAGATATTTTTCATCAATCAGAAATAATTCTTTTTCAGATTCTTTCTAAAAATAGCTCGTTCCTCTTTCTTTTCATGGTATCAAGCTCTAGGTTTGTCAATGATGGATTTGGATTCATCCTTGACAATGATTGGAGCACAGAGGTTTACTTCATTATTGTTCAACCATCCAATTTCTTCAAAGCTGGATCAGAATAACTTTCTGGTATGGAGAAAACAAGTTCTCACGACAGTCAGAGGGCATCGATTGCAGAATTTCTTTTTCGGCACAATTCCACCTCCAATGAAGTACCTAGCAGCAGGAAATGAGATTCTTGGAAGAGTCAGCACAGAGTATCAAGATTGGGAACAACAGGACCAGCTTATTCTTTCCTGGTTACTACATTCCATGACAGATACAATTCTCACCAGAATGGTGAATTGCGAAACTTCTGCCCAGATCTAGAGGACTCTGGAGGTGTACTTTGGCCAACAGATTCGAGCCAAGGTAGATCAATACAAAACCCTTCTTCAGTCTACAAAGAAAGGATCTTTGACTTTAAATGAGTATTTACTCAAGATCAGAGGATATGTTGATTTGCTTGGGCTTGTTGGACAGTTTTTGTGTGTGAAAGAGCATATAGATGCAATTCTTGGATGTTTACCCCCGGAATATGAGACTTTTGTTGTCTCTGTTAACACACGTACAGATCTATATACTGTAGAAGAAATATAGTCTTTGTTGCTGGCTCAGGAAGTCAGATTCGAGAAACAAGTGAAAACTCTGGAATTGGCTGCAGCAACTTGGCTCAGTCAGGATTTCATACAAATCCAGGGAAAAAGAGGTTCTTTAATCCTCAGGGTGGAGGTAATTTTCGTGGTTACTTTAGTTATTCCTCAGGAGCTTCTGGCTATAATGGACACATAATGGGATGAGGTGTGAGTTCCAGAGGCAAGTTCTTTGGAGATATAGGCTCGTTTAATGGAGGCAGGTCCTTTGGTGGAAGAGGACAGAGTTCAAATGGTATTGCCAATTGAGGAAGAGTGCAATGTCAACTGTGCACTAAATTTGGGCACATGGTTCAGGACTGCTACTATATGTTTGATCAGTCATTTCGTGGGCCCTCTCACTCTTATGGTCAAGTTCAAGGTAATCTTGCTCAAGCTGGACACTGCAATGGAGAAGAACTTTCACAGTCTTTTCCCTACTCTCTTGGGGGTGAAGGACCAGCTATGTTCGGATTGCTTACAACACCAGAAGTTCTCACTGATGAAAACTAGTACCCTGATTCTGGTGCCACTAATCATCTTACTGTTGAGGTCTCAAATCTAATGGACAAGAATGAATTCCATGGACCTGAACAAGTTCACATGGGGAATGGTAAAGGAATTTGTATTAGACACATTGGTGACTCTATGTTCTCTTCTCCCTTTGTTCCATCTAAAATGTTGTCCCTGTCTTATTTTTACATGTACCTGAAATAACTAAAAATCTTCTTAGTGTGTCAAAATTTGTTCAAGATAATAACGTTTATTTTGAGTTTCATCCTTTTTCTTACTATGTGAAGGACAAAGCTACCCACAAGGTTTTACTGGAAGGGAAGCTTAAAGGTGGCCTTTATGTCTTTGATGAAACCCAAATTAAGCTTCAAAGTCACTCACCAGTTGAAGTCCAATAAACCCAATAATTCAAAGTTGTGTGCCTATTCTTCTTGTATTCCAGAATCAAGTTTTTCTGTACTTACTTCACATAAATCTTCCTTCTCATTGAATAATGTGTTTGAGCTTTGGCACAAACGCTTAGGTCATCCATCAGGAAAGGTTGTAAAATCTGTTCTGACTCATTGTAATATCAAACATATCAATGAACAGCCTTCTTCTTTGTGTCAAGCTTGTTGTCTAGGAAAATTACACAAATTGCCATTTCTAATTTCAGATACAGTTTACTCAATCTCTCTAACTAATCCACTCTGATTTGTGGGGTCCCTCTCCTTGCACTTCTTCTAATGGATACAAGTACTATATCTATTTTACTGATGCCTTTTTCATGTTTCACCTAGCTTTTCTTACTGAGACAAAAATCTGAGGCTTTACAATCCTTTGAAATTTTCAAAAATCAAGTGGAATTACAGATTGGTCACAAAATTCTAGCTATTCAGTTAGATTGAGGAGGTGAGTATTGGGCTTTCACTAATTTACTTCAAACTCATGGCATTATTCACAGAAACTCATGTCCTCAAACTCATGAACAGAATGGATTGGCAGAAAGAAAACATAATACAATTATTGAACATGGACTCACTTTCTTAGCTCATGCTTCTATGCCACTTAAACACTGGGATGAAGCCTTTAGAACTTCTGATTTATTATCCAATAGGTTACCCATAACTGTCTTACAAGGAAAATCCCATCTAGAAACATTATTCCACATAAAGCTAGATTATTCCCAACTTAGAGTTTTTGGGTTTCTGTGTTTTCCTAATACCAGACCTTATAATGCCCACAAATTCCATTACCTTTCCACTCCTTGCACGTTTTTAGGGTATAGTCTTAATCATAAAGGTTACAAATGTTTGGACAAATCTGGATGTGTTTACATATCTAGGGATTTACTGTTTGATGAGTCTGTATTCCCTTTGTCCTTTTCCACCTCACAACTCTCTAATCTCTCCAATCCTATTGTACAATCTCTTGTCTCTCCTTATTATGCATTCAAACTCCTGCAGCTGATTCAAATCTTGTCCCTAACACAGCAAACCCCACTGGTTTGCCTCCAATACTACTAATGCCTCCAATACTAATGCCTCCAATACTACTCAACATGTTACCTCATTAACTTTTCCAGATACAGGATATTCAGGCTATCTACCAGAGGAAATTGCCAATGCAGTAGTAGAAGGAGGAAGAAAGAAAACAGGTGATGGCAATGGAGAAAATGTTCACCCTATGGTGACTAGGCTGAAAGCTGGAATTGTCAAACCTAAGGTCTTCATGGCAACCAGAGAACCAGATTCAGTTGAAGCTGCTCTTCAATACCCAGAGTGGAAACAAGCAATGTCAGATGAGTTTCTTGCCTTGATAAGGAACAACAGTTGGTCACTTGTGGAACTGCCTGAGGACAGGAGGGTAATTGGCTACAAATGGGTGTTTAAGATCAAAGAGAATCCAGATGGAACTGTCAGCAAGTATAAAACTAGGTTGGTTGCTAAAGGGTTTCATCAAATTGCTGGTTTTGATTTCACTAAGACATTTAGCCCTGTAGTTAAACCAATCATTATTAGAGTGGTACTCACTATAGCTTTGGCATGTAAGTGGAATGTAAGACAGTTATAATGCATTTCTCAATGGAGATTTGCAGGAAGAAGTGTATATGACACAGCCAGCAGGTTTTGAAGACACCAAGAGTCCAACTTTAGTTTGCAGGTTGCACAAGTCACTTTATGGTCTCAAAGAGGCTTCTAGAGCCTAGTTTGAGAAGCTGCAGACTGCTCTCATCTCCTTTGACTTGGTATCTACTAGATCGGATCAGTCACTTTTTGTTAGGAATTCTGGATAGGGTTCTACGTTTATATTAGTCTATATTGATGATATACCAATCACAGGAAGTAATGAAGCCTTTATCACTGATTTGGTTACTCAGCTGAATATGAAGTTTGCTCGAAAAGATTTGGGAGTAATAAACTATTTCATGGGAATACAAGTGAAGAAAACTGCTAAGGGATTGTGCTTGTCACAGACCAAGTACATTAGAGATCTGCTTTGTAAGGCTAAAATGCAATATGCAAAGCCTACCATAGCACTAATGACACATGGTTTGAGGCTAATTGCCTATGGAAGTGATCCTGTTGAAAGTCCATAGCTCTACAGGAGCATAGTTAGAGCACTTATGTATGTCACGATTACAAGGCCAAAAATTGCCTTTAGTGTCAACAAGGTCTGTCAATTCATGCAAAATATTGGAACTGCATTGGAAGGTTGTCAAAAGAATTCTGAGGTATCTGTCAGGGACTTTGGAGCATGGACTTCACATCTTAGGGGAAGCTATATGAATAATTTGAAGTTGGTTAGCTTTTGTGATGCTGATTGGGCATTTGATATGGATGATCGGAGATTAACTATAGGACACTGTGTTTTTCTAGGCTCTAATCTCATTTCTTGGAGCTCTAAGAAGCAATACACGTATCGAGATCCTCTACTGAAGCAGAGTTCAGGAGTCTAGCTAGTTTAGTGGCAGAGATCTCATAGATTCAATCTTTGCTACGTGAGCTGAAAGTGATGCCTAAGAGGGTTCTAGTAATCTGGTGTGATAATCAAAGTATAGTGTTGTTGGCAGCAAATTCAGTTCTACATGCTAGAACCAAACATATAGAACTGGATCTCTATTTTGTGTGAGAAAGTGTGATACATAAACAGTTAGAAGTCAAGCATGTTCCCTCATTGGACCAAGTTTTTGATGTCTTCACCAAAGTAGTTTCCAATTCTCAATATGCTGTGTTTAGAAACAAACTCACAGTAGAAAGTCTTCCACAATGAGTTTGAGGGGGGCTGTTGAAAATTAGTTTGTCACTAATTATAATTAGTTAGTTAGTTAGATTAGCTGGCTAATTCTGTTAGTTTGTTAGATAGTCCATACACGTGGTGCTTTGCTACTGGTCAGTAGTTTTATATATAAAAAACCTTTGTAAGATATTTTTCATCAATCAGAAATAATTTTTTTTCAGATTCTTTCTAGAAATAGCTCGTTCATCTTTCTTTTCATATATATATATATATATATATATATATATATATATTGTAGAAGAACCAATAACTAATTAAGCTCTAATGGAACGGGATAGGAAATGTAAAATAAAAATAGAAGAAATATAAACAAAAGATAATAGACCACTAAGGAGGTAGACACAAACTCATAATTTATATTATCCTTATTCAGTTATTTGGTTTCTTTCAATGTAGCATCAGCTGGGATCCTAGATTTCGTGAGCAAACATTTCTCTTTACTTGGGGCTAATTGTATGTCTCTTATGGCCATATGGACTTAATAATTACATTAAAAATTAAAATTTTTACACAACAGAACTACTTTAGAAACCTAATTTTAAATATAACTAAGGATATAGAAGAATTTATACAAAAATGATCATTTTAAAACACCTTATAAAAAAAAACACTTTTAAATTTATTTGTAAATTTGAATAAATTTTGGATTTTATATTTTTTGATATCACGTTTTCCCCTTTGGTATTTTTTTGGTTGCATTAAAAAGTTTTAAACAAAAAAGATGGAAATTTTAAATGTTTTAATATGGTGGTTATCTTTGTTTTTTTATATATACTTTTAAGGTAGGAAGTTATTTTTTTATTCAAAAAGAAAAAAAATTACCGCAACACGTTATTCATTCTTGTGGTTGCAAATATAGCTTAATCATATCTGACCCTTCCTAAAAATATAGAGTTTAAATCTCATTCCTAAGTTAAAAAAAAAAAAGGTTTCATTCTTTTTATCTTATTTTCTTATTTTTCTATTTTTAAGAAAAAATATAAACAAATCCACAGCCCGTTGCTGACAATAGTTGCTGAAACATATCATTCTTTTTATTTTTGCTGGTTATTTTATTTAAAAGGTTT